>CAJFCO010018142.1:5664-34337 GCA_904066015.1 Synergus gifuensis | reverse complement strand
GTAAAAAAATGTTTTTTTGATTTTTGGGGTCAAATTTTAATTTTTTCAAAAAATCTTTTACGACACAATAGAGCACAAATCTAGCACAATTCAGCACAATTCAGCACAATTTTCATTTTTTTGAATTTTAAAGTTGGCGTTGCCAACTTCCTGCACATCAAATCATTACCCTTCATTGCGTTTGCAGTTATAAGGCGCCGAGAACTTTCGTCTTTTGATGGCCTTTTAAGATCTGTCAACGAATGTGGGCAGGGTTGCGAACATAATATACAGGGTGGCCACAAGATTCAATTTTTCAATTTCCCTGACTTTCAGACAAACTTCCCTGACAGAAAAGTATTAATACGTATAAATTTTCAATAATAATACTATTGAAATTTTTCAAAAATTTCGTACAATATTACTTTAAATCTTTTGAAATTTAAAATCACTTCACAACATTTAACATGCGTAAAAATCTCTTAAAATACACAAAAAATTTCTTTAAATTACTAGAAACCTATTGAAATCCCTTATTTGCTGAAATCTTTTCAAATTCCCAAAAACATCTTTAAATATCTTAAAATTCCCCTATACAATATTTAAAATTCCATGAAATCCTTTACAATTATTATACAAAATCGTTTAAAAATCATAAAAATCTCGTGAAATTCTTTAAAATTTCCTAAAGTACATTCACATCTATAAAAAAAACTCTTGAGATAAAAAAAATCACACAAAATCTTTTAAAAATCAAAAATGACTTAAATTTTTTTAAAATTCTATGAGTATTAAAATTCCTTAAAATCATTTTTAAAATGTCAAAATTTTAATAAATATAAGATTAAGGAATTTACAAGCTTTAAAAATAATTACAAGCTTTATTGTAATTTTACAAGCTTTTTAAAATCATTTAGAATTCCACGAAAAACTTCAAAATCCCTTAAAATACGTAAAGATTTCTTAAAATTCTTGAAAGCCTCTTGAAATTCCTTAAACTTCTATAAAATCTTTTATAAATCATAAAAATTCTGTGAAATCCTTTAGAATTCCATGAGAAAAATTTAAATTCTTTAAAATCACTCTAAAATAATTAAAATTTCTTAAAATCCTTACATGCCTTTTAAAATCCTTTTAAATTCCACGAGAATATTTATAATTCCTTAAAATCTCTTAAAATTCTTACAAGTTTCTTAAATTCCTTTAGAATTCCACGAAAAACTTTTAAATCCCTTAAAATACGTAAATATTTCTTAAAATTCTTAAAAGCCTCTTGAAATTCCTTAAACTTATACAAAATCTTTTATAAATCATACAAATTTTGTGAAATCCTTTAAAATTCCACGATAATATTTATAATTCCTTAAAATCTCTTTAAATGCTTACAAGTTTCTTAAATTCTCTTATAATTCCACGAAAAACTTTTAAATCCCTTAAAATACATAAAAAAAAACTTTTATAATTTTTGAAAACTTTAAAAAATTCCACAAAATCTTTAGAAAATTATAAAAATCTCGTGAAATCCTTTCAATTTCCTCAAGGAATTTTAAAATTCCTTAAAATTCTTTGAATTCCCTAGATTTCCTTAAAAATATCTTAAAACATAAAGTCCTTTTAAAATTCAACATAAAAATATAAATGTCAAGTCTTTTTCTGTTATTGCAATCACAACATTAAGATAGACCAAAGTTTTGATGTCAAGCATCCTTTAAAATTATTCTAAAAATCTTAAAATCGTTTAAAATTTGCAGTCCCTTGGAATTCATTAAAATCACTTGAAACATCTTGAAATATTGTTTAATCTCTTGAAAAACTTAAATCTTGAATCTCTATAAAATTCCTTATGTCACTTGAAATCTCTTAAAATCCCAGGCAACGCTAAATAAATTTCTGCTAGTGTATTAATTATAAATGCCATTAAATTAAATTGTTTCCCATCTTGCAGATGCAACCTAGATTGCAGAATTGCAGATTGTTGAATTCAGCCAGAGAGACTGGAGAACGTGAATTTTTTTTTTCATTTTGAAAGAGACTACCAGACGTGGTGAGAGCGATTGGCTCGCTGGCTCGTATCCTGGTGATGTCACAGTTTAAACATAGAGATTATCATTCTCATCACTCGTGGAACAAACGGCATAATTGTGAACGAAACATTGGTATCTGCACCGATATTTTTCTGCTGTATCCCATTACATTCAATATTAAAACAAGTCTTGAGGCCTCGACTTAATAAATGCGCAGAAATATAAAGGCCAAAGTTTTATTTAAAACTGAGATAGCGACTAAAGACACGCAATGTGATGGAATTTTTTAAAACTCAAAAAACTCAAGATTTAAATGTAAATCAGTTGTCAAAAAAGTTAAGATTTTTCGGTTCTGGTATTCAAGTTTCAAAATTTCAAATATCTTTTTAAAATAGTGAACCTTCTTGAAAATATTTATCTTTTCATCAACAAAAACCCATCAGTTACGGCAACAACCTATAAAAGAGTTATAAAACTGCCAAATTGGTTCTTATTATCGACAACATAAATATGAGTACATATAATAACTTGCAATATCGAAAATAGACTGCCAAAAAAACTCACCAATCCGGTTACTTGGGAGTACGAGAAAGGTGTGGAAGAAAACATTGAGTATATAGTGAACGCTTCCTGGAATGAATCACAGTAACCCTGGTATGGTAGGAATAAAAAAATCCTTTCACAAGACACAACACAAAAACTGTTAAATTGGAACGTAATAAAATCAAGCAACACTTTCAATTTATTCTTTTCAGCCACTATCACACAAATATAACAGTCACGCGGGTCTGTTTCGTAATTTCGAGATTCAAATTGATTTTCTTTTCGATTTTTGATGAACGGGAATGAAAATAGACACGGGCGAGTCGATGTCACGACACCGTTTGAAGTTCTGTCCGTGAACACGAGAGTGTGGGGAGGACATTGGGGGTTATTCACCCCCACCAGTCTGCCGATCTTGCCCTAAACCAATCACACGTGAACTACTGCCAGTTGCCGGTTTTTGCTCCCTGATACGACTTTCAGTCATAGTAAATAAACTCACGCCTTTTCTCTTGCAATACACTTTGTATTGTACAAATATGAACTGATATAAATTTTCATGTTTGTGAAAATTAAATAATATCAAGCCTGCAAGATTCTAGAGAATTTTATAAACATATAAAAATTAACCTTCCCTTATCAGTCGTCAAACATTCCACTTTCGAAAAATGATGACTACTTCCGGCAATTTTCGTGAAACTATTATTTTATTTTTGTGAAGGCAATAATTTAAAATTTAAATATTCCACTATTTACTATAAATAGCCATGAAATCATGTAATCTTGCAGACAAGGACGTATGTACTATTAACGTCGCCCCATTAGCTGATTTTTAAATATTCTATAGAAGTGTGAAGTTATTAGGCACAAAAAAAGTAATTTTTAAGTTAAAACTTCAAAAAATGTGAGCTAGATATTAGCGAGAATTTATATTACCTTCTATCAATTTTGGAAGGAATCCCGAGTATATATGATAACAATATGGTCCTAAAATGGGAGATCGAGTTTCACTTATTTGAATTTCACAGAACTGAGAAAACCAACCGAAAATAACAACTCGCCCAACTGAAGACACATTTTTGAAATAAAGAGTGATTCCTCAACCTGATTTCAATCAGCGAGGAGTTATCTTTAAGAAGATTCCTAGATTTAACTTTTGCTAGTCATGATAAAATATTAAGAATTTTAGAAACACGATTATTTTCGAATAACCGTTTGCGAAAGCCGACAAGGAGTGCAAATGGCGGCTGTTTTTAGAGGAATTAGCCTCCCTTGCAGCTCTTCGAATCGATATGACAAGTCATTGCAAGCAGAAATTTTCTCCGAATAAAACTTTCATTACGTACAGGCAGTGTTATCTCGCAACAAAGATTGTGTATCGTATTGCCGCTGAACTATACCGTGACACACCCCTAGCAGTAAGTCATTTTCTGACAAGCACTGTTGATTGACCGTTAAACACTGATAGGAAAATGTTTTTATAAAATGAGAAGAAAGAAATGTTCCTCTTTTTACATATTGGAAGAGTTTATTCATCACTCACCTGTCGAGAAGTTGGAAAAAATCCCTGAAGCCAAACTCTAAGGAACTCGCCCACGAACCGTTTGACTTGCCGAGTTTCACTGAGCGGTAGCTGCGTTCGGCGGACTCCCTCCCTCGTGGCACCTTCCAAAACTGTCAACTAATGAGCACCACGAGGCTGGCACAAATCACAATCTCCAGATTTACTACTTTTACAAGCAAATCTTCGCGACATTCGCGAAAAATTGCATAGCTAAAGAACCTCTTTAATGCGCGACCTGACAAATCGATTACCGCGATCGTATAAAGCGTCTTCCTTTCTCTGCACCGCGCGCATAACTTTTGCGCATGCTCCCGGTTCCGCGTTCCAAAACACATTAAAAATGTCTCAAAATGGCGGCGTTCGTTCCTAAACAGGGTTCGGTACGTAAATAACTCGACCCTGCAGTGGCATTCCGGTGCACCAGCCCTGTCCGACTTAAAAAGAAAATGGCGTTCCTTGGTGATTATAGTTTCTATGTGCGAAATTTTCTCACTAGAGCGGCGCTGCGCGCAACACGCTTTAAAAATGCATTATTCTAATGGGAAAATATCCAAAAAATATAAAATAATTAGGTTTTTGAACAAAATGAGGTCAAAAAATGTTTCTCAAATGATTTTAGGATATAAAATACACATTATCCAACAATTGAATAATATGAAATTGAAAAATAACACATGAAATTACGTAAAATGTATATAGTGGATAACGCAGTAAGAATTTCTTGATACTCTTATCAAAATATTTGTTATGTTATCACATAAATCTAAAAATATCTAAAAAAATATTTTAAAAAACTTTAGCTTCTAAGCAGAATTATTTACATTTATTTTTTTATTTTTCCCAACTTTATAGGAATGAAATAACAAATATTTTATTAAACTTTGTGTTCGTTAAAAAAAACTTGTAGAAAGAAAAATATAGTTTAATACAAATTTGAAAATGTAACAAAAATTATAAATCAATATTTATAAAATAAATTTGATAGTACATATTTGAATTTTTAGTATTAACTAAAAATACATATTTAATAAAAATAAAAGTACATATTTATTTTATAATGAATAATTCATCATTTTCTTTATGTTTTCCAATTTTTATTAAACTATATGAGCCATTCGATCCAAGAATTACAATGGAAAATTTTTTTCAAGCGAAATATTTTCTTTGTGTTCTTTGACCGAAAATATTCGACGCGAATTTTTTCGATATGATATGCAAACTTTTCAAGTAACAAGTGTTTAAACATCTGGAATAGAAAGAATTGAGGATTTTGTAAAATCTTCCAGTTCTTAAACCATTTCTTATAAAACAATGAATTTATCTAAAAATTCACCTAAAAAAAAACAATAACATTTTTAGGTAAATTCATTATTTTATAAGAAATGGTTTACGAACTGGAAGATTTTTAAAAATCCTCAATTGTGTCTTCTCCAGATGTTTGAATACTTGTAGTTTGCATGTCATGTCGAAATAAAAAAATACGAGTCGAATATTTTCGATCAAATAACACAAAAAAAATATTTCGCTTGAAAAAAATTTTTCATTGTAATTCTTGGATCGAATGGCCCATATAGTTTAATAAAAATTGGAAAACATAAAGAAAATGATGAATTATTCATTATAAAATAAATATGTACTTTTATTTTTATTAAATATGTATTTTTAGTTAATACTGAAAATATTCAAATATGTACTATCAAATTTATTTTATAATTATTAATACATAATTTTTGTTACGTTTCCAAATTTTTATTAAACTATATTTTTCTTTTTACATGTTTTTTTAAAAACACATAAAGTTTATAAACAAAATATTTATAACAAATTTTTATTAAAAATATTTATTAACAATATTTATTAGCAATATTTATTAACAAAATATTTATAACAAAATATTTGTTATTTCATTCCTATAAAGTTGGGAAAAATAAAAAAAAATAAATGAAAAATAATTCTGCTTAGAAGCTAAAGTTTTTAAAATATTTTTTTAGATATTTTTAGCTTTATGTGATAACATAACAAATATTTTGTTAAGAGTATCAAGAAATTCTTACTGCGTTATCCACTGTATACATTTTACGTAATTTCATGTATTATTTTTCAATTTCATATTATTCGATTGATGTGTAATGTGTATTTTATATCCTAAAATCATTTGAGAAACATTTTCTGACCTCATTTTGTTCAAAAACCTAATTATTTTATATTTTTTGGATATTTTCCCATTAGAATAATGCATTTTTAAAGCGTATTGCGCGCAGCGCCGCGCTAGTGAGAAAATTTCGCACATAGAAACTATAATCACCAAGGAAGCAAGGTCTACATCTTACGACATGGGAGTCGGATAGGGCTGCGGTGCACAAATTCGAACGGATCTCTCTTTCTACCATGTGAGTTAGAGAACGAGGTACGATCGAGTCGAGTCGACTGTTCTTTCAGCATCTCTTTCTATCGTACGAGATTAAAGAGATGGCGAAAGAACATTCGACTCGAGTCGATCGTACTATGGTAGAAAGAGAGATCCGTTCGAATTTATGCACTGGAGTCCCACTGCTGGCGAAAGCTTCGGATAGAAAATTTCCTATCCGAATGAATCCGAGCCAATCCGAAGTTTGAAGAAATATTCCTATCCGGAATGGTTCGGATTTATTCAGATGGAAAATTCGGATTCATTCGGATTGAAAAATTACTTCGGAGTGGTTTAGATTCATTCGGATTGAAGCTTCGGATTCATTCGGATTAAAAAATTTCTTCGGAATAGCTCGGATTCATTCGGATTGAAACTTTGGATTCATTCGGATTGAAAAATTTCTTCGGATTGGCTCGGATTCATTCGGATTGAAGCTTCGGATTCATTCAGATCGGAAATTTTCTTCGGAATGGTTCGGATTTATTCGGGTTGAAAAGTTTCTTCGGAATGGATCGGATTCATTCGGATTGAAAAGTTTCTTCGAAATGGTTCGGATTCATTCGGATTGAAAATTCGGATTCATTCGGATTGAAAAGTTTCTTCGGAATGGTTCAGTTTCATTCGGATTCGCTCGGGTAAAGATTTCGCATTGGCCCGGATGACTTCGGATTGGCTCGGATTGGAATCCTATCCGAAGCTTTCGCCAGGGGATGTAATTTATACTCGAGTCTCTCAAGTGTCAACTTCCCAAATCTCAAGTTCTCCCAAAAGTCAAGTCATGCTTCTCTCAAATGTCAAGTCCGTCTTTCTCAAATCCCACTTGTAACTATTGCGCACGCGTTGCGTTCGGCATCTGATTGCAAAGACCTTTGCTGATTGGTTGCTCTTCGCGCGCAATTTAAAATGCTAAAAAATATATTATACACATGCGCAATTGATGTGACTATAGAGATAAAGAATTTCTTGACATTTGGGAGACTCGAGTGTACATACACTCGACTCCCTCAATATTTTCTTAAATGTCACATCAATTGCGCATGCGTCACATTAATTGCGCATGCGTATTGCACATAAATAATATTTTTCAGCATTTTAAATTGCGCGCGAATAGCAACCAATCAGATTCCGAGCGCAACTCATGCGCAGTGTATCAAGTGAGATTTGAGGTTACTGCTGGTTAATATTGAGAAAGGAATGCAATTAATATTGGGAGGTTGTTAATATTGCCTGAGATCTCTGATTGCGATGGTTAATATTGGGAGAGTAGAGTGTACACAGAAAATGTAATTTACGTAGAAAACTCGGGGTAAAATACCTTAGGTAAATTACATGTTTTGTTTACAGTAATTTACTAGGTATTTTACAAGGGGGAGGATGTACGCTAATGTAAAAGCTGGTCGCTTGGCTTTTAGTGGAATATCTGCGAGAGCTGTATGATCACAGTTTATACAGTTGCGACACTTCAATGGGAAATGTGTTCCACCGACGCCATATTGCCGATAGTACAGATACCGCGAAATTTGAAATTCGTATATATATATATTGCTAGATTTATACGGACTGTATTTATACAAATTTAATATATAAATAAAAAATTGTGAAGGAAATTTGTAGAAAATTAATTTGATGTTTAATAGTAAATATACAGAGGATATAGATTAGTCGGGTACCGTGAAAGTACAAAAAATAAATACGCATTGTATCAAAATATCATTTATTACAAATAAATCAATATATAATTTCCATTTAAAACTATTTGCAGTCTGTTTTTAAAATATATTGCATTTTATGATATTTATCTCAAATAATACTTTTTCTGAAATAAAAATTATTTCAATTATTGCAACGCACTTACAAATTATAAAAATATAACACTTTTTTTTAATTCTTACATATTATCAGAAGTAGTTAACGCAAACTATACAAGTATCAAATGCATTGCACTTACTTTTTCAACACCATATTATTTATAGCTCACAAATGATCTTTTTAGGAATTTTAAACTCTGCCATTTGTTCTTAAAATATATTAAGAGTATTTTTTAATCGAACTATTATTAATAAATTTTTCCTAACTATATTTGCATTTTACAATTTTTATCTCAAATAATACTTTTTCTGAAATATAAATTATTTCAATTATTGTAACGTATTTAATTATAGAAATATCACTTTTTTTAAATTCTTACATATTATCACAAATGGCTTAATTTAACACAAACTACAAGTATCAAATCCAAATATCACAATGGATTAATGTAGGTTTAAAGCAAATATTATGTCAAGTCAATGTAACTATTAATTGTGATTAAGAATAATTTGTTTAGCGTGACCTTTCTGTTGTCTGAAATTTCTATTTATGAATTTCAAAGTATAAAAAAAGCGTACTCGAGCAAATAATTTAATCAGATAGTCATGAGGAAAATCTTTGCAAGGGTGTTCAAAATGTACATTTTGAAATAGGTTTGCGAATGACTGAAGTATGCGTTCATTTTTAACTAAATCATAAAATCGTTCAAAGAATAGATTTTCAAGCTGTTCTAAATACAAAACAAATTCAGGGCTGGGAATGCATAATCTTCCAAATAAATTATCGTCCGAGATGTCATAAGCGCGATAATAACAGTAAATGGTATTCTGATTTAAATCTGCTCCAGCTTTGAAATAATCACTGCAAACACTGCAGGAATGCTGCTGCAGACATTTTTTTGCTAAGAAGCCACAAACAAATGTAAATACATTTTTTTCTGCTAATTCAGTACATTGAAAGTCGTGAATATCTTTGATTAAAATATTTCGTAGAAAGTTGTGTTCCTTGTTTTCTTCTTCAAATTGAAAGGTGTGAATCTCATGATTATTTATTTGAGAAAGTTTCATTAAAGTATTACCGTAGTCTTCTATACAATTACCAGTGGTCACATTTGAATAGTTGATAAAAAAAAGTTTCTTGTAGGCGTTAATAAACTGTAAAGAAGTTGGATTCAATGCATTTCCATTTAAAGCTTTTACCATACCGAAAAATATCTCCAATGGGTCTTGATTCAAATGACGAGTTAATAAATATTTGAATCCAACATCTTTCAATCGATCCCATAAGGATTGTATAGAGTGAATAGTTATAATCCAACCATTTTTACATGTAAGAGTATTTGTTACATCTTTGTAACTGCCATTATCAATTTTTTTAAAAACTTTAAGATTTGATACAAAAGTGCTCATACTATTCAAAAATGTTACTTGAAACTCTGAACCTGTATAAGCTTTCTTATGCTCTTTACAACTGTAAAGAGAAGATGAATTGCACATATCAAATAGATTATCGAAATTGCGAATAAATTTAGATGTCACTAACGCTTCCTCGGGTAAAGCTTTTAACGTTACGAATAGCTCTATAGATGATGCTACACTTCTGCTTATAACTTGAGTAGCGTATTTAACTTTCATTCGGTTGAAATTAGTAGGTTATACGTGACAATCAGTAAGTTTTGGTGCAGGCGGATTTTGCATTTTTTTGCCCATCTCATAAACAGTTTTGACATAGTCCCAAGAAGTAAATGTATCGTCAACAAAAAAATGACTAGCCAATAAATTATTTCTCGTAGCTTTGATCAAATGAGGCACATCAAATATATAAAAATATTCTTCTCCGTCTATTTCAAAAGATGAGTTTTCAGTAGTCACTTTAAGAGAATGAGCTAATTGCACAAAATTTGAACCCATGTCACTAACCACAGCTACGACCTTAAGCCCTATTTCTCTTGCTTTACGAATGCATTCAACAACGTTATCTCGAATATTAGTAAAAGAACATTGGGTATGAAGTAAATTATAAAAAACTTGTTGTTTCCACGATTGGTTGATCCCTCGAAGCATTCCTACCATAGCACTGCACGCTGGTTTCATTTTCTTTCCATCACCACAATCCTCTAAACCAATAACTGCATCTTTATTTGCATCATAATTTAAAAATGCTTTTAACGACATTTCATCCATGCATAAGATACAGTACTTATCACAATCTTTTATATTATCCACTTTCAATTTCAGTGCTTCAAATATATTTTTGTTAACCCCTGGTCTCAGCTTTACTTTTCTTGTTAATCTTTGTAAAGATCTTACAGAAACTAATTGAAAGGACTTTTTCATTTTTTTGTAAGCCTTGGGTCCGGAATAGTATAAATTTAAACAAAACTGTTTAAACTCTTTCGAATACCTTTTTGCTTTAGGTTTTTGTGGAGCATGACTTATTTGAGCTTTCACAAATTCAACTGCTTCTTCTGGCACAATTTTATCTACCAAGCAATTAATCTGATCTAAAGTCAACACTATGTCATCTACTTCTCAAAAATCTTGTCTTTAGTCTATTAAACCCTTTTCGTAACTTCACTTTTCTTGGTGAATCCTTAGACAATTTTTTTTCAGTTTGTGTTCCAATTGATTGACTTTGTGAATCCTTAGACAATTTTTTTCCAGTTTGTGTTCCAATTGATCGACTTTTTGAATCCTTAGACAATTTTTTTTCAGTTTGTGTTCCAATTGATCGACTAGATTTAGGTCGGATGTGACTTGAACTCGTTTCTTCTAAAATATAAAATATGAAATATTTACAAAAACAGTACAACTAATTCTTTAATAAGTAAACAATATAATCTTTTGAAGCAGATCAAATCAAATAAAAATCATTAATATGATTGAATCAACTATGAAAAATATTGTTTAAAATATAAGCTATTCATATCATAAAACCACATGTTACGTACCGTGAATAATTTGATCAGAGCAGCATGTGTCTAAATTAATAGTCTCATTTGAAGTGTACATCATATCATATTTACATGATACGGAACCTTTGTCAATCTTGAACCGTTTGGGTGGACTAGCGTACTCATCAGCTGACATTTCTGACTGAGTTTCAGATTGAATGACCGGTTGATTGTTTGAGCTAAATGCTCTGGGGCAAGCATGGTCGTGTAACCTGTTCTTCAAGTCATTCAAAAACATGTGATTCTCAAAATGTTCTTGACATATTCTGTAATTAATGTATAATTCCTCAGGCTTTTTATTTGTCAAATCCTCACGTTCACATGTTTTCACCCATGCAGCAGATCTATAGTGAACATGATTTTTTTATTCAAAATATTATTTTATACATCAATATTGTAGAAAATTCAACTTTTTGTATCTGTCATATAATAAATGTTTTAAATTAAGAAAAAATTAATAAGATTTGGAAAAACTAACCTCTCAGGATCTTTTGGGAATCGAAAGAAACTTAAACCATCCGTTCGTCCAGTAACATTTGTACAATCTTTGTAAGCACAAGAAAATCCGCCTCTTTTTCGTGGCATTTTTAGCACATTTTATAAACTAACAAGCAAACCTAAAATACTTTCAAACAGCTGTCTGTGTCTGTGACCGCCACAACCGTCATGTTCTTGATAGTAAAGATTCGGACATGCGCACTAAAAAATTCTACAAAAATAGGAACACCTAAAAAGCATTGAGTGTCGCAACTGTATAAACTGTGGTATGATATTCAGTTTTTGGCGCTAAGTTTGAATCATGATAAAGTTTAGAATATCAAACAATATCAATATAATATAATATATATATACATATAATATATATCATTATATAATATCAAAGCTAATTGTAGTTTTGCATGTTTTTTTATTAAGAATTTATAAATTTCTACACAACATTAATAAATGGGAAAATTTACGCAAAAAAAAAAAGTTTTAGTTTCTCATAATTTGAAATCGATTTTTGTAGAAAATTACGAACTTCTCTAAAAGAGTAATTAAAATATTTTTTGTATAAAACGAAGTATTCAAACTCTAACTTCAAAATTGAAGATTTTCATTTTTCTTGGAAAATATTTGAATTAGATATTTGCTCGCTCTGTACGCATAATTAAAGTTAAAAATTGATTAATTCTACAGAGGGAAAAAATTCTAAATTTAATATTTGTTGAGGGAAATGAAGAAATCGAATTTTTAGATTAAAACTTGGCTCTAATACCAAAGACGTCTTTGCCAATACCCTTCATGTTATGTAGAAATAATTTTGTGTAGAAATTTGTAAATAGTTAAAAAAAATTATTAAAAACTATAAATATAGATTCTGCAAATGGCAGATTTTAATTTCTCTTTTAGAGAAGTTCGTAATTTTCTACAAAAATCGATTTCAAACTATGAGAAACTAAAACTTTTTTTTTGGCGTAAATTTTCCCATTTATTAATGTTGTGTAGAAATTTATAAATTCTTAAGAAAAAACATGCAAAACTACAATTAACTTTGATATTATATAATGATATATATTATATGTATATATATTATATTATATTGATATTGTTTGATATTCTAAACTTTATCATGATTCAAACTTAGCGCCAAAAACTGAATATCATACAGCTCTCGCAGATATTCCACTAAAACCCAAGCGACCAGCTTTTACATTAGCGTACATACTCCCCCTTTATCATGTCCGAAAAACTGAGCATCGCTTGCTTGTGTGGCACGACTGGCACGCAGTTTTGTCTCCTTACTATTACCAAAGATATTTTACCAAAGATATTTTATTTTAGATATTTTTTATATTTTTAAAATATCTTTGCTATTACTCCATGATTTTGGCCTTTAGGGGCGTCTGTAAGTGGGAATGTCCATCGGCTGAAGAACAGGGTTGTGCACGTAATATACCTTAGGTAAATTACATGATGTTTTTTACGTAATTTACGTACGTATATTACGTCCTAGGTTTTTTACAAAACGTAATATACGTTTTTAAGATGGCATTGACATACATATGTATCCACATTTCGTTTTATAACCTTAAAAATTTTACATATAGCGGTACGGTATAAGTATTTTTTAACATCTTATCGCAGAAAAAACACTTTGTGAACGCGTTCAATGGAATTAATAATAATTATTATATATTTAAAAAGTGAGGTTATGTACTTGTCAACACGATTTTACAAGTTCGCCATCTTTAATACGTTTATTACGTTTTTTACATGTTTTTTTACGTATATTACATCTTTTACGTATAATACGTCAAAAACCTCGAATTACGCGTAACTGACCAACCCTGCTGAAGAGAGAGAAAAGATGACGTTGGTAGAGGTGTTATTGTTTACTGGAGCATGCGCATTGACATACACATACATATACACATTGGCATACACAGTATGTACACAGTCGTTGTAGAAACAGTCGCGCCTGCCCACTTGCACGCATGCGCACCGCTCACTGAAAGAGAGAGATACCATTACCTCCTCGATTTTCTTTCTCTCTTCAGCCAGTGGACACTCCCACTTATTGGCATGCCTACTCTATTCTTATATATCTCTATGGATACGAAATCTGTATCAGACGGTCGAGTATAGCTGCGTGGATTTCACGCAGTTTGTTTTTGTTCTGCGCATCACAGACACAGAGGCAATTTTTGTGTGTGCGTCTGTGATGCGCAGAGCGAAAACAAACTGCATGAAAATGGCGCAGCTATACCAGACCATCTGACACGTATTTCTTATCACCCCCTCCAGCGGAGTTTAGTGTCCTTATTGAGTGTTATTGAGTGTTCTTGTGATGGCGGAAGAGAAAGGGAAGTTATCACTACACACCAGGGGCTCTATTCTCGAGTTCATTCGAACAATTTTCGTATACGAATGTACTGTTTGTCTTTTTCTAATCACGTGAGTAAGAGTGAGATAGAAGCACTAATTCGTATACAAAAATTGTTCGAAGGAACTGGAGAATAGAGCCCCAGTGCTCTCAATCGGGGCAGTCTGTGCACGATTTGTTTTGGCTACCGCTGGAGGAATTCTCCCGTTGGTCAACATTTTACGCAATTCAAAATCGAATTAATTTAATTCGATTTTGAATCGCGCGCCAGATTACAGCCAATTGCAGGATTTCTCCAGCAGGAAGCCAACGCGTTCTGCGCGCTCAGGCTGCCCCGTTTGAGAGCACTGAACACACGCATTTATTCTAAGTGTTAAGTAGTATGCGACGGATTGTTCAGTGTGTTACGCAGCTAGTCGTGTTAGTAATTGTTAGTAATCCAGTTCGCGTTTGTTGCCCGTGAAGGATGCCTTCTGCCAACCCTAAACTTGAGAAACAGGCCTCTACGGAGGCCGTTGATCCTATTCGCCAGATGATTATTGTAATCGAGCACAAAATCCGGAATCTGGAGAAACGCAAGGTAATTGTCACTATTCTATTAAATCCTAAAAACTCTAAAATCCGGCGTATCCCTACCTGTCAACTACGGCTTCCATTGGGATCCGCCATCTTTCGGTAAACCATGTGCTCGAGCATAGAAATATGTAAAAATTAAGGAATTTTACTATGTTCGCTGGGTAGCTTAGCTTGTTATTCACCAAATTGAATCACCAAGCATTCTTTGATATTCTCTGAAAGTCGATTTTTCGCTCGTTGCCATTTCTAACTCTGCCGCTACTCGACGTCATGGCGGTGCTTTTCTGCAAGTCTTTTTCTACACGACCGCGTTCAAAGATCTAATAGTCGAACAAACCGGCATTCGCATTTCATGAAACCGAATAATGTGTCCTTCTAATTTTGGGAGATCCTCGCCTTTAATTCAATTTCACGCTTAAAATATTCCACCGAGGAAACTTGTCACTCCTCCTTTATCTTTTGCGTACAATGCTCCCCTCTTTCCCCCTTTTCGTGGAATTACAAACCCTATTTCCTGCGAGTTAATAAACAAATGGCAGTTCTGTCCATGTTTCATATTTGTAATTTCACTTTTATTGGCTTTATTTTATTGTTTTCCTTTCTCCTTCATTAAAAAATAAGGAATTAAAATTAAATCCTTCTTTCAAGATTTTATTGTTCTGGAGATTTCGCTAACACTATCGAGTTGATTGTCACTTATTTGACTTATTTCAGTAAAAGCATTGTTTGAATTTTGTATTCAGGATAAAAGTTACAAATCTGAATATCGTAGTGAAACGTTTTCAATTTTATTCTGTTCGTATTTCGAAAGCTTTTTCATTAAAATCTGCATCCTTTTATATTTAAATAAAATATGTTTTGAGATCGATGGTTCAAAATCATTCAAATTTATATACCAAACTTTGAATATGATTTTCAAAAGAATTTTAGATTTTTAACATTCTTTTTCAACACTATGTTCTAGGGAAAATTAGATTCTTACAGGGATCTAGAGAAAGGTGGTGGAGAGCTGAAGGCAGATCAGAAACAGGCAGTAGCAAAGTATGATGAGGTTATACAAACGCTGGACATCACTCGAGATATGCTTAAGTCAGCGCAACAAATCGCGAATGATGCACTCAAACAGCAGAAAAAACTCGCTCGTAAGGAGGCGCTCGAGCGAATGCAACAGGACATTTCGAAGGTAAATTTTTCAGCCTTAATCAGAATTACGCATTAAAATATATGATATATTTTATTACAAGGTTATTAAACGTATCCAAACATTTTTCAGGTGCGAGAAGTTTTACTCATTCAGGATACGTTGATGAACATGGGTACGGATTCGGTACGAGATGACTTTCTTGCTGGTGTTAACGGAGCGGTTAAATTGACGGACGCGGACCTTAAAATTCTCGATAATTTGTACAACGAAGTGACGATCACCCACAGGCGAGATGACAGTACTATGAGTCCAGCTGGTCAACAGGCACAGAAAATTGCTGAGCACTTCGTTGCAATAATAGAGGGCAAGCAGCGAGAATTTGAAGAAGGAACGTCTTACAATAAACTCAAGGAAGTGATCACGTCTATCACACAATGCGGGTATTTTGACAAGGCTCAGGAATCTGAGGTTACAGAAACTGAAGTAAGTAATAAATGATTTTATTCTTGTATGAAAAGATATTTTTTTTTATTTTAATATTTCTTACATAAATTCGTTTTTTGAAACAGGTTGTCGAGGTAGTGGCTGAGGTTCAGATTGACGCACAGGTACCCGACCAGGCAAATGACGAGTTTAACACTGTTGATAGACACATTCCACCTGCCGATCCAACGATCCCTATTCCTAACTACGTCCAAATCAATCATCATCCTGTTGTCTCTGGTACTGCTCCAGTTTCCGGACAGATTCCTGTTGTTGGCCAACCCATTCCTCCTCATACGGCACCTGCTGTGGACTCTTCTTATTATGCAAACGCTGGAAACTTCGTTGCACCACCTCAGGTTCAGCAGCAACCACCAGTTCAGCAGCAGGCTCCAGCCCCGAAGCTTAATGATGTCATCGGTACGCCGAACTTCTTTTTTCTTCAGGACTCTGAGCTAGATTCACCCGACGTGACTGCACAAACCCCTATCGTTACTCACATTCCTTTTACCGTCAATGCACCCATTCCTACTCAAACATTTACTAATCAGAACTTTAATACTGCGTCCGTAGTGCCGCAGACTGTAATGTATCAACATCAAACACCACCACCGGACATGTCGCACATTCCGGGTTTTGCGAATCCAAACCCCCCTCCTCCAATTCCTATGCCACCTTCTCATCAACAACCAACTATGCAATTTAGTCCTCAACATCCGACAGGATATCAGCAACAGCCTCAGGGGCTTTCCCAAATTACTCAGGCGCAATCTCAGGTCTACGATCAACACCAACAAGAAAATCAAATCCAAGTCACCGAGGTGAGTTCCTTACAGAAATCCTTTTTTAGTTTTTTTAAAGTAATTATCTTAACTTACAAAATAATTTCCCCAATTTCAGGAGAAAAATGATCAACATCAAGGAGAGTCAACTCCAAGAGAAAGTGAACTTAATCAGAAAAATGAACCCGTTGATTGGGGACAGATGTCTGAAGGTGCTGGTGATTGGAGTCAACCTGATCAGTCGCAAGATTCTTCACAGGACCAACAACAATCTTCTCAGCAGGGTTGGGGAGATCAACAACGAAGCAGTTATAGAGGCAGAGGCGGCAGACGTGGCAACAATACCAATGGTTATAACGGACGAGGCCGGGTTGGAGGAGGTGGAGCAGGAGGTTACCAGCAAAATGGACGTAGCAGTAGTGGTAGTGGCCAAGGTAAACATTCTTCTTCTGAACATCTAAACAAATCTTAAAAATCTTAAAACCTTCAGTTTTTAGATTTGTGCACACCTTGACTAAACATTAACAACCACTATTATTATTTTGTAAAGGATCGTATTACCGAAACGAAAGTAGCAACTATCAGAATGGTTACCACCAACGGAATAATTGGAATGAAGGAAATGGTGGAACCGGTGGAACTGGCGGTTACAATAGCGGCTTCAAGAGGGGAACAGGTGGTCCAAGAGGTGGAGCTAGAGGGGGGGGTGAGCGTGGTGCGGACAGAGGAGGTCGTGGACAATACCGTGGAAGTCAAAGGGGTAGCAATCGCGGTAGTTACTCAAAGAACGCACCTTAGTATAGCAATTGTAACTTTATATGGACGCATGCGATTACGTTCAATCCTACTTCTGAAAAGTCAAAGTCTTTAAGCTGTGTGTTTGTAAAAAAGATGGAAAGGTGAAAAGTTATTTAAAAAAAAAAAAAAAAAAAAAATGAAAATATGATGTAAAGCCTTAAAGATTAATAGATGTAAAGTGATTTGTATTAATTGTGATGTAAGTAAGAAATGAATTCTTCTCTGAAGCGTAATCGTTTACTTAATCACGCTTTACATGACTTAATCGAATTGTTTTTGACGCGAATGATCGCTCAAAACTTGCATCTTAGGGCTTTGGACGTTTCATGACTAGGGCATTGAAAAGAATTAATTAGCGTTTGAATTTAAAACAAAGCTACTCACAGTATCGAAAAGACGACGATGAACGACAATGGTAACCTATCAGATCGGCTAAAAACAGAAATGTCAATACACCACGCAAGTATTATTGTGTTGTGACAGAAGGCAGTTTTCACAGGGCAACAACAGCTGATCGACAAAGATTAGAAAAAGTAATTTTATTATAAAAAAAATACAAAAAAAGAGAAGATAACTTAAACGCATTTCAAACAAACACACAGAAATGTATTTAATAAATGTTAAGAAGATCGTAAGAGTAGGCAACCAGGCACCGGCCTCTCTTCGTCTTGCGACGCATTGTTCTAGAGAATTTTTTTTTAAAGATTTAACAGAAACGAGATAGTAGAGCAATGCTTTTTTCATGGACTCTAATTACTTTGTATGTTATTCTCGATGGTCTCCAGTTGTCTCTGAGATTCATCAAAAATGCAGTGTTATTTACGAATCGACGACCTTGCATATGAGACTTGATAGTTCCAATATTTATATGAGTTTATTTTTATTTTATTTTAATTAAAAGTATCGCTCCTTTCTCTGTTTTCGGGTTAATTCGAAATTCTTTAGAATTATGAGTAATATTGACAAAACGATAGAGATTCAAGTGCGTTATTGTAAAATCAAGTTTACAAAATAAACATTACCTGATTTTCCTTTGATAGCAGGAAAAAAAACTAAGAGAAAAGATTATTTTTTAATGCGAGGAAGCGAGAATGCAAAGCTTTAGCATGTAAGTCGATTCGAATGAATGAATTTTCTTTCGATTCCAGCGAAATGGTGTATCTAGAGTATGCCGCCAAAAACCACGCTCGCCTCTAAACGAAATATCAAAACTACTCAATGTATTTTGTTTTTTTTAATCACCTCTGCCTACAGTTATGTTCGACTATCTTATGAATATTATGTATCTTCCAAATAAAAATCTAATTCAACCCTATTGCAGTTTTCTAAATAATTTTTGTATCATTTTATTTCAAAAGCCTTTTCTGTTTAAAATAACTCTGCTGTAAGAAGAAAGTTTTTGCATCTGCAATTTAATTTTATTGCGGGCATTTATAGGATTGGTCTACATTTAAAATTCTCAAACTATAGTTCCAAAAATATACTTGCATTGCTATGATATTAAAACAAACCCAGATTTTTATACTTTTACGCATTGTCCAGTAAAGAATGAATTTTATCAATAAATACATATACAATTATAGATTGAAAATGAAAAAAAGGGACAATTTCAAAATCAGGTCAGAATGCAACTAAAAGTGAAGTTGCATAATCTCAAATGTTTTTCTTTACATGCTTTATATTTACTGTTCAAATTTTTTAATGTAAACTATCTAATAATTTAATAAATATAACTGAAACTAATTTGTGCATACATAAATGAATGATTCAAAATTGAGTTTAATTCGATTTTGAATCACGCGCCAGATTGCAGCCAATGGCAGAATTTCTCTTCCTATGATCAATCAGATCACTGATATGTATGCCTTAACATTTTTCATATTCGCATCTCACTCCCTCAAATTTGAAACAAACGAGAATGAGTGAGAGGCATGTGTTAACGCATACATGACGAACACTGTAGTAGTGTACACTCGACGTTCCCAATAGTAATGTTCCCAATAGTAATTTGTTCCCAATAGTCAAAGAGTTTTGTTCTCAATAATAAAGAGCGCAACTCGCAATAAGCACTTCATACCACTGCTCATGCGCTGCGTTCGGCATCTGATTGGTTGCTATTCGCGCGCAGTTTAAAATACTAAAAATAGTATTTTATATGCAATACGCATGCGCAATTGATGTGAAATTTGAGGAAAGGCATTTTTTTTACTATTGGGAACGACTCTGGTTTGGATAGAGTTCTTAGTCGGTTATATTACTTCGAGAACGGTAACGAGAATGAGAATATAACCGAGAATATAACTGAGACTTAAATTCTCTCAGAATTTATGAGAACTTATGATTTTAGAGATTTTGATGACAAGGGAGAAAATTTTTTATTAATTAAGTGATGAAGTATAATTAACTGTTTTTTGTACTTCTATTATAGTGTATTTATCTATTTTAATGAGCTTTACACATGTTGTAAATGAAAAAACTTTGTCACCAATGTATGCAGAGTATAGGTTATGTTAGCGTCTAACGTAACCTATAAAGTGACGTTTATTATAAGATGAATTTTGTGACTTTATTTAACTAGTAAGCTGTTGTTTTGCATATTCTACATTCCTAAATATGCCTTAGCTAGTAAATAACTAAAATTTAACTATGTAAATAATGTAAACAATAACAATTTTTTTAAAAATTATAAATTCTTAAATTCTCTTAAATTCTGTCATATTCTCGGTCATATAACCTGGATTTAAGTTCTCGAGAATTTAAGAACTCTAGTTTTGGATTTATTTACTATTGGGAACGTCGAGTGTACATACCTAATCTAACCTAATTGGCAGCAACACCAATACCAACACAGACTTCAAAAGTCGTTGAATCCATTTGAACGGTTATTATTTCTCCGGTTGATCCGAAGTTTATTATTTATTTTCTCGAATTATTCATGTTTTTTTTTTTTTGTTATTTATCAAATTACTTGAAGTTACTGATATGAGAACTTTTGTTTACTTAAGTTCGTGACATTTCAATACTGCTTATTTGCTTTATTTTTGCATAATAATTAGTCGACTTGTTTGGGGTGAATTACTATAATTTATGTTGTTATACAGATAATTCTACTTCTCTAGAAAAGTATTGAAATTTGAGAACAAAATTTTTGGATTTGCGGAGAAAAAGAAGTAAGGAAAATTTTCTTATATCCGAAAAAGGTTAATTGACATTTGTGAACATTATTTATATGTTTTATTTTGTTTCAGTTTAGCAATGTCGTTTTCAACAGCATGCGACCCTTCAGTAGAAAGACACTTTATGGGTCATAAAGACTCAATCACAGGATTGTGTTTTCATCCTCATACGACACACATCGCATCTTCTAGTTTAGATAAAACTTTAATGGTCTGGAACTTCAGCGATAGTGTTAGAGCCTACAAATTTTCAGCACACAAAGATGTCGTATTAGATGTCGATTATGCTCCATCCGGAGAAGTTGTGGCTACAGCATCCAAGGATCGATCTGTGAGAATATGGGTTCCTAAAATCCAGGGTGAATCTTTGGATTTTAGAGCTCACACGGGCTCGGTACGATCCGTACAGTTCAGTCCTGATGGTGAAAAGGTGATTATCTTGAGGCCTCAATTATTATAATTATATTTACATTATAATAGTTAACAAATAATTCTTGTTATTTTGTACATTTAATCCTACAAGAGTCAATTTTCCAAAGTTGATTAAACTATTACAACTTAAAATAAACTAGCTCGTGACAGCATCAGACGATAAGAGCATTAAACTTTGGATGGTATGCAGAAGAAGATTCCTCCTTTCTTTTACGGACCACACAAACTGGGTGAGATGTGCTAAATATTCTCCGGACGGGAGGTTGATTGTTTCCTGCAGTGATGACAAGACGATTAAATTGTGGGATGTAGTTAGTGGTCGTTGTGTGAGAACCTTCAACGAAATAAAAGGTATATAAAGACTATATTTTTATTTTTGTCAGTCCAGTTTAATTCTACCAGAAAGATATGTAAAGAGTATATTTATAGAAAAAAAAAGAAAGTGATTTAAATGATAAAATATTTTGTGATCTCTTTTTTTTTATAGCACCGGCCGTGGATGTAGAATTTCATCCTAGTGGAGGAGCTATCGGCGCTGCAAATACTGAAGGCTGTATCAAATTATATGATCTAAGAACAGCGTCATTGCATCAACATTACAGTATTCATACTGGTGTAGTTCACAAAGCAAAATTCCATCCGAATGGGAACTTCATGCTAACTGCTTCCGAAGACTCAACGATGAAGGTTTGTTTAACAAGTATTAATCAAAGTTAAATGCTTTATTTTTTCATTAAATTCAAAAGTTACACTTTGAAATTCGAATGCTTTAGTAGATTTATTTTCTTTTGTTCTAAACTCATTTGTTTAAAGAAAATTGCCGTCTGAAGTTTGCTTGTTTTTTGTTTTTTTTTTCTTTTGAAGTTTTGACAAACTAACATTATTTAATTTGTGCATTTTTTTCGTTTTCGATTTTTCAACTTTGGAACTTGTAAAAGTTGTTTAAAAAAATGTGGAAGGAAAGTTTCCATAATTTTTGAAGAATTCCGAAGGTTTAACAGCTTCTAATTCATAAATTATGTACACTTTCAGGTTTTGGATTTACTTGAAGGTCGTCCGATTTACACTCTGAAAGGTCACGGAGATGGAATCACATCAATAGCGTTTTCAAAAACTGGTGAATATTTTACATCCGGAGGAGCGGATCGACAGCTTTTGATGTGGAAATCCAACTTTGACAAAGACGACAACGCGAGGAAAGTTGTGAGAAAATTGATACCATCCAATCCAAAATTAAAATTGGACTACCCTCTATCTGAGAGTTTCAAACCTTTCGGAGGAGATTCAAATGAAGAGGAAGAAGAGGCTGAGGAAGATCTGGAAAAAGTAAACGAGGTACTAGCATCGGCGCTAAGGTTTTAATTCCATGTCTTCATTGATATTTATTTCATCTAGTTTCTCCCACGATCGATTGAAAATATAAAAGAGTTCGAGCCTAAACGCAGAAGTTACGGTGAATGTTTTTTCACTTTACCTAGAGAAAAGGTGAAGGTAGAGGTGATCAATTTGAGAAACACAAGACCACAGGAGCGAGGTCATATCGCTTCATTACCACTTTGTCAACACGGATCAAGAGCTGCTTCGGAATCTCCAAGCCAAACTAGCACAGTCATTGAGGTTCTCAGTGAGCAAGTTGAATCTATACGGAACACTGTCGTTTTACTCGAACAACGACTTACTGTTCTAGAAAAAAAACTGAAAAACTAGAATGTTTGACACTTTCCTTTCTTGCAATCACATTCTTTCAAATAGTTGATAAGACATTTTTACTTTTTTATCAATTAAATTCTATTAATGTATTATATGAGACGGCTTGTATTTCTATACAAAATGAATATTTATAATAAGTTACTTAATTACTAAGCTTCTCTAAAATTATTATTGGAAAAATAAGAAGAGCCTGTTTTTGTAAATAAGTGTATTTGCACTAATAATCAATAAAAGATTTCCATTCGTATTTCATCTCGTACTTCGGGTAAATTTATTTTAAAAATTCATATTCAACTTGGTAGAAAAGTACGTCGAAAACTTATTGTGTATTTTGCTTACTTTGTTCCTATGAAAGAACTGGACTTCCCAGTTTTTTTTAGATACTCCAAAATTAGTTCAGCTGGTAATGAAGTCGTCACAGTAACTCTTTTATTCGGAACGTCGATTTGCATGTTGTTTATCCCTGAAAATAAAATAACTTTTAATTTAGAGCCTTTGTTCAACGAATTCCACGCACTATTGAAAATTATTTCAATTCAGAAAGACACTGTTTTAATCACTTTATAATCGGCTTTTTTTTATACATACCATTTTTACTGAGCACTTTCTCAATAGCTTTCGCACATCCATCGCAGGTCATTTCCACATTGAATTCGTAAACCTGTAAAAAACAATTATTTCTTATAAAATCAAAGCCAGGTATTCAAAGTCACAAAGCTTCGAAAGTTATTTACACGCACCTGTTCACCCATTTTTTTAACTTTAGGTAGCTGCGTTTGAATTGATACTATTGTAGCTGCTGCAATTCTATTGAAAGTAATTGACCTCCAAGAGAAATTTCTTATCGAGGTCACCACTCCTTCATAGATAAAGCTAAATATCAATCAGTCTAGTTAATAGCGAAATGGAATCGACAAAAGTTTACAAACGAATATATGTTTATCGACACACAATGTCAGTGGTGTGTATTGCTTCGACGTGGAGGATGGAGGTTTTACTATTAAATGTTCTCGAGTGTTGATTTCAATAAAATCAAAAGGATAACACCTGTTAACACTTTCTGTTTATAAAATCTAGGAGAAGGCTTCCTCTCCAACTTCCTTCCAAGATTATAAAATCACAAAATAAAAATTATAATTCGAATCGGAATTACATATATATATATATATATTGCTTATTTAAATATTGCACTTTTTGAGATTTAACTTTTGTGGTATTAAGTACATGAAATATATTATTTCATAAACAAAAATTTGGAGTAGGGATTAGGGAATGGAAAAATTATTATGAACCCATATGAACCCGAAGCTCCTTGCCAGTGGACCAGTGCGGTACAATTCGAATCTCTGTTTTAAACCAATCGCGCAGACCAGGCACAGCATAGGCGCAGACCAGAGAGATTTTATGGTCTCTGATTGGTTAATTTAATACTCAGCTGTACTCAGCCTTTCTTCTTCGTGTTCTTTTGTTTTGGCTATAAGGTTTTGGAGTCTTTCCTTCCGGTCTTTTTCACATTTTACTCCAATGCTCCAATGGCAGAAAGGAACAGCTGATTGCTTTGGTTTCCGGAAAATTTTATAGAAACGTTAATGCATACTTTCCGATATTTCGGTCGTTAACTGTCAGGAGTGTATTTTTACCATAAAAAATAATGAAAAAATAGTATAAATTAGTTTGTAAAGGTTATATAAATGGAATTTATGAAGGTGTATGAGTAGTCAATGTCGTGTCAGTGATGTTATGACAGAATTAACATTTATCTAAGAACTTCAGGAGGAAATTCAACGGTACGATATTAAAAAAAACGACTTTTATCTTTCGGCATTATTCTGCTTTTAGTTGATGTCGATCGTCCATTGATTAACAATGTTTTAAACCATTGTTTCTTCCTTTATAGAAATTGCATTACTTTCCCTTTATACGTTAATTGATTACACTGTCATTCTGTGTCATTTACATTCATTTGCAACAGGTTTCGTTTCATTCAAAGGTAATAAATAATTTCATATCTCTTTCTTAAAAATTCTCCTTTTGCTATTTTCAATTTGTTTTTTCTTCACGAATAAAGAGGATATGCAGGAATTTAAGTTCCAGATCTAATTTTTGTCTATGTCTTTTTTTTAATACCTTTCTTCGATTCACATTTTTGTGTTTCTTTAGGCAGATTTTTTCTTATTTGTGGTGTTTTGTTATTTTTCCATATTTCATCTGTTATAACACTTTCATTATACACGTATTTATCTTATTGTGTCATGTCAGTTTCTTCAATAACATTTTGAGATATATTTAATTTATTTTTGTCCTTATTATGACTAGAATAACCTACTGTGATTATCGTTACATAACAATTTAAGGCCAATCATAATTTCTTGAAATTATAATATTCGTATGAGCGAACATAAAAAGCTGTCATAAAATTAGTATATAAAATAGAAATTTCATTGTTCAAATATTTTTACAGAATTTCAACAATCAGTGTCATTTCTTCAAACTCTTAAAATGAATTCAGAGGACGATCAAGAAGTGAAGGATGAAGAATCGCCAGGACAGGACCACAAAACTTGCAACGCGGTTAAAATACAGAATAGAGTTTCAGATGAATTTAAGTTGAAAAATAACATCGTTGAAACGACTGAAAAGTGCTCACCATCCAACGATACCTCAGCCATACTATTAAAGGAATCACAATTAAAAAACTTCAAAGTCCCAAACAATTGTTCCACTTCGGACAATGGACACTTTTCAGAAAATGCCAACCTCCCTCTATCTTTCTTGGAATTGAATCTCAGATCTCAATCTTCAAATAGTTCTGAACCAAGTCTCTCTAATTACAAACCTACAGCTTTCACGGCAAACTTGAATTTCCCGCAAGAGAGTCAGTCTCCTCTTTCCACGATTTCGAATGATTACCGTTCGTGTGTGGCAGTGCATCATTCGTTAGAACAAAACAGTTCTAGGAAAATAAACAGTTCTGAAACATCTGCAGAGTCCTCAGCATTTCCAAATGTTTTCTCAAACAATTCTAATGACGATACAGATATGCGAAATAATGTCGATTACACTTCGGAGATAGATAAATGTCCACCGAAAGTTTCTTGCAGTTCGGATTCGAGTCCAGAGGCAGACGATAAATGGTCGTCGAAATATGTTTTAAATAATATAGGAGGCAGTATTGGTTCAACAAGTCAAGGCACTTGTTGCTTTTTAAGATCTAATATCAATGGGAACAAAGATGGAGCTGGGCCCAGCGGTTTACAGAAGGTAATGCAATTTCAATATTATTACTTACAATATTACTTACTTACCTTTTTTCAACTTGTCATTAAATTGCGTTGAATTTTAATAGGTATCTTCTAGAACACAGAATGATCGTCGGGATTCCAGTTCTGGAAATGAAGGAGATCTATCCGATGAGGAAGATCATTGTATCTACACCTACAAAGGGTACGATGGTGGCATTCGTTTGGATTTTAGGCAAGAGGTTAATCAAATGCGTCAGGACGAACTTCAACCTGAGGGTCGTGAAAGCGGAAGATCTAGTCCAGAAATGGATTTTTTAGAAATGGATTTCGACCCTGGGCCTTCTTGCGAGCAGGTAGATTATTTATGACAACTTATTTACTGCTTCAAATTGTTTCACAGATTATTCAATTTCTATTATAATTTCTTTGTTATTCTATTATTCCAGGATACCGGTGACAGTGATATGGCTTCCATTAATGAAGATATTCAAAACATAGCTATGGATAATGTCGAAGCTGATCCGATTTTATTGAATGATTTAAGCAGCGCTAAAGTGGTTTCCCGACAAGAGGTGTTGCAAATTCCACAGGAAGCGAAACCAAATAAGTCAAATGTTAGTCATCAAACGGATCAAGAAATTATTGAAAGACAAGAAGCGAGTACATCTAAAGATTCAGCACCGAAACCAGCTCAATCATCATCCTGGTTATCGAATACAAGTCCTGGAACCAGTTAGTATTTTCAATGCTTTTCAATTCAAAATAAAGAAAATCAGAAGTATTTATTTGTAAAATTATTATAGATCGATGGGAAGCAACGGGATTTCATAGAAGTGGTGGATGTCCTTTACAAGAATCTTTTGGTCATCACAACACAAGCGGTGATCTTATTTCGCCTGGAGATAGTAGAGAAGTAGATGCAGAACTTTGGGCTGACAATGCTTCAACATCTACGGCTGATAATTCAAACCTAAATTCGAGAAAAGTTAATCTTAGCTCTACTCTCTATCATCGAATGATGGCCAAAAAGTTGATGCTCAACAAGCAGACAAATTTTAATCAAAGCAGCGATTCAAATTTGGTTTGTAAAAATGATTTAACAAAAAAACTAAAGCAGTTTCATGTGAATAAGTATTATTAAATGGATAATTCTTTCCCAGGAGAGTGAACTATGTGATGAAAGACTTTTAGACGGTTCATTGCCTGTTGAGAAAGTGATGCTCTGGAGTGAACAAGAAGCCGCAGTCAAGCAAGTTACCCAAATCGCGACTTCTGCTTGCGGTGCTACTGCCGCGATTAATGCAATTGTGAGTTTTCAATTGTTTACTTGGTATTCTAAAACTGATTTACTAGAATACAATTTGAGAGCTTGGGATTGTGAATTTTTCAGATGGCCCTTGATGTGCCTTTTTCTTTTGAAGTTCTGGTAAAAGGAGTTGCTACTAGGTTAAGAGAACCTGGTACTTCGTTACCAAGGTATTTAAAAAGTCGGTCTTTAGCCGGTGCCACTCATAGGGACATTGAAAGAGGCATAAATTTAGCAACAAATGGTGCAGTTGTCACAAAGTTTTTTGCCTTTTATCCCGAGAGGAAAGTTTCGTTATCACACTGGCTCCACTACTGGATTTCCAAAGGTAAGATCCTTAATTTTTTATGAATAAGGATCATTTCATTATGAATAAATGAATTTAAAAAATTAAAATCTTACTATTCCAGGGGCTGTACCTATAGCAACATTAAATCTCCAACATTGCGGAGAAGGTAGCAATATTCCTGACGCTTGGCATCATCAAATGATATTTGGTGTAGGACCAGCGGGAATTTACATGACAAATCCTTTGCAATGTTTTCCAGAGCAGGTTTGTCAAGTTTTAATACTTCGTGTTATATTGAATGTGCCACCTATTAATTAATTTTTCCATGTTTTTCATTTTTTATACCTTATTTTGAATATATCCAGGTTTTGTGGCATCAGCTTGCTAGTCCCAGTGTTTTATTAATTCGTCGAACAGATATTTTATCTCATTGGAATCCATCCACTGATTTGACACCACTTATGTCCTTCGACCATAGATGGAGAAAATGCAATGTTCTTGGTAAAAAAAGATTTTCTACATTATTTAAATAATTACAGTTAATTATATCAATTATTAGGTTGCTAATTTTGTTTTGTTTTTTTTTT
>CAJFCO010018141.1:125067-143953 GCA_904066015.1 Synergus gifuensis | reverse complement strand
CAGCACAGAAAACTACCATGGAAATGATATATCTCGTCCCAACCCGACATAGGTCATATTTTGTTGTCCAGTGTAAGACGCCAGAAGTCGCGCGGCTCGCAGCCTACGTATGGTTAGGGCTGATACGGAACGTGAAGGCGAGAGGTTCGCTTCAATTAAACGCTATACCTCTAATACTATCAGCTGCTCCATTTCGTTCTTTACATGATTTTATTGTAAAACAACCAAGCTTTCTTTTAAAATTAGTAAAAAAAAAATCAAAAATGTCCCATTGAGAGAAAAACTTAAATAAACATTAAATTTATTAATTTTTTGATGAAAATAAAAAAATAATAAAAAATGAATATAATGGAATGAAAAGGCGTGAAAAATCCTTTCGAAAACACACGTCAAAAATTCAAATCGCATTTTTAGAAAATAAGTTATAGCCGTTTGAAACTAACGCTACTAACCTGAGGGGTGAAACTTCCACCCCCTGTAGTTTGGAAAGAGAGAGTAACAAAAGTCTATAAATTTGGGGATAAACTACCATCAAGTAGGCAAATAAATTCTGAAAATATGAAGCCAATCGAAAGACAACTTAAAATGTTGGGGCAGTTGAGAAATAATTCCCCATATATAGCTTTATGTAATTTACAGACTTTATTAGCTTTACTTGGAACTCCTTCATGGAATCTCATATGTAAATTTCTTATTTTAATATACCGTTTAAAAATGCTGTTTTAACATCCATATGGTGGACTAAGAGATTAAATTTGTTTGAAAATGCCATTATAAACCTGAAACTAGCAATTCTAGCAACAGGGGCAAAAGTTTCATTATCATCAGTTAAATATTCCTGGCTATAACCTCGAGCAACAACACGAGCTTTATATTTTGATGGGTTTCCAAATTCATCATATTTAATAACATATACCCACCTACAATCTACAATATTTTTATTTTCAGGTTTTGTTACTAATGACCAGGTTTTATTTATTAAGAGTGAATTAATTTCTTCTTTAATGACTTGTTTCCATTGAACGTTATCATCCCTATTTTGAATTTCGTGATATGAAGTAGGGATTTCGCATACAACGGACTGAGCACACATGAGATAATCATCAAGAAAGTCATCTTCATTATAAGAAATAGGAGGTTTATTTTTCAGTATATCACTTTTTCTTGGTTCAGAGGATTCTAGTTTTACTTTAATTGTCTTGAGATAAGGTATCTACATACATATCTGTTTCAACTACAGATTTATTAGATTTCAGATTTAATTTTACCAATTTATTAGGTATCGTTTCAACCCATTCTTTTCAAATATCTGATTTCTCATTATCAGATTTTTGAGACTCTACTGATTTTGACAACTTGCCAGATTTATCAGTTTTATCATGGGAGTTTTCAAAATTGACCCCTTCAGGCTTTTCTTTCTGTCTGGACTTCAAGAAATTTGTCTCATCATCAATAACATCTCCATCATGAATTTTTCAGTTTCCACATCCCACGCTTTGTATCCATTCGGTTCATACCCTACTAGAATTCCTTTAAAAGACTTATCATCAAACTTTGTTTTTATAGTTTTATTCTACCGTCCCAAATTCAAACGTTGTATCTACATTTCGGATTAGTCACTTTGAGAAACTTAAAAAAAAAAAAATTATAAAGTAACCTTTATAACTTTTTCTGAAGTTTCTCAAAGTGACAAGTGACTAATCCGAAATGTAGATACGACGTTTGAATTTGGGACGGTAGTATTGTGAATATAGACAGTAGAACCGAAAACTCAAATATTTTAACTGATGCTTTTACCATGCCACAATTCAAATGGTGTTTTATCTAATTTTAAAGCTTTAGTTGGCTATAAATTAATCAAATATGTAGCAGTTAAAACCATGGATGTAAGAATTAAACGGGATGGAGCATAAAGTCCCATCTTGGGCGAAGGGGTCGAAGTAACCATCCTTTTTCGGGGGATAACTCTGGATTGGCTAATAATACGCGTATGAGCCATGAGCATACTACTACATTTATTTGTTTAATATTTTTAAGAGATATTTTTAAGTAGTGGCTAGTGACGGACAGTACTTTGAATCATAAACAGGTAATTACTTTTTAAAGGGAAAGCCTCAAATTTTGGGAAAAAACCGCGGAAGCAAAGTTGTGCACCTAATAAAAGTCATATTAAACGTCCATTATTTATATCTAAACCACTTTCAACTATCAAAACAAATAGACCAATCACCATCTATCCCCCAGGAAAGTGGGGAGAGCATGCGCCGTGTTCTCACCCCCCTTACTTACACGTTCCCTTGATAAGGGGGGGGGGCTTGTGCTCCATCCCGTTAATTCTTACGTCCATGGTTAAAACTGCTTCACCCCAAAAATATTTTTCCAAATTAACACCGGAAATCATTGCGCGAGCTTTTTCAGTAATAGTTCTTATCATACGTTCTAAGACATCATTTAATTGAGGGGTTCGTGGAACTTTCAAATGATAACTAATACCTTTTTATACACAGAAGTCCTTCATCTCATTAGACAAATATTTCCTTCCATTATCAATATATAAATTAGCGATCTTTAAATTGAAATGAGTCACTTTTTGCAATGAAATCTTTTAATACAGAAAATACATCCGATTTGTATGTAATTAAATACGTTACACAGTAATGAGTGTATTCATCAATAAAACATACAAAATAATTTTTATTGTCAATAGTTGAAGGAGTTATTGGACCACAAACATCGGAATGAACAATAAATAATGGACGTTTAATATGACTTTTATTAGGTGCACAACTTTGCTTCCGCGGTTTTTTCCCAAAATTTGAGGCTTTCCCTTTAAAAAGTAATTACCTGTTTATGATTCAAAGTACTGTCCGTCACTAGCCACTACTTTTTTCCATCTTTCGGGCAATTGTCGGATACCATCTCGAAAAAACGATCCGTCTTTTGAGGCGATCCACGAATCGATCCATTCTTTGACTTCTTCATAAGAGTGGAAATGCTGCTCAGCTAGGCCATGTGCCATTAGGGTGATCCTTATTTTTCGATTTTTGATTCTTCTTGGTCTCACCCTCCTATTTTGTTAGAATGACCAAAAAAATGATCTCCACCAAATTTTAGCTAATTCGGTTAATATTAACACGTGTCTCAAAGCACTCAAAGTTTCTTATGCAATTAACATGGGGAAAAGTACCGTCCAACTTCAAATGCAGGCATTTTTTTTATATTTCACCGAAATCCTTTGCCTCTGTGCAATTGTAATCTTTAGACTATGTTAAAAAAACACATCTAAACGGAAAAATTTTTTTTGGAAAATTTACAAAATGGCGGACCCCTAAATTTGAAACAAAATTACAATTTCAGATTTATTTATTAGAAAGTACACGATTACAATGAAGACTCAAAATTTCGAAAAAATTCAAGATGGCCGCCAATTTTTTTTTATTTACTCATTATTTCTTTGTTTCTCGATCACATCTTTTCTGGTGTCAATTGAAAGACGTATATTATTGCAAAGAAACATATCTTGTGATGTACGAGTCAAAATTTTGAAAAATTCAAAATGGCGCCTTATGAAATACTCTAAAACTCGTCTTTTCCAAGATTTTCGTCCTAAAATCTACAAATTTTGAGGAAAAATCAATTATATTGTTACAAAGCTTATGGTTGGAAGTAAGTCTCGAAATTTTCACTAAAGTAAAAATGGATACCCGGATTCGAAAAAAATGGGATTCCCGGATGCGAAGAATACCACTTGCTTGAAAAGTTCGTAAAACTGCAGTTATACTGGGAATGTCATTTGTTAATGTAATTTGAAAATTTATTATTAATGTAATGTATAATGTACTCTTAATGTATTTTTCTGATTATATATTTGATATATTGTTTAAATTTGTAAATATTGCGTAACGTTTTGAAAATAGTAATGAGGTACCCATTTTACTTTAGTGAAAATTTCGAGACTTACTTCCAGCCATAAGCTTTGTAACAATATAATTAATTTTTCCTCAAAATTTATAGATTGTAGGACGAAAAGCTTAGAAAAGACGAGTTTTAGAGTATTTCATAAGGCGTCATTTTGAATTTTTCAAAATTTTGACTTTCGTACATCACGAGATATGTTCCTTTGCAATAATATATGTCTTTCAATTGACACCTGAAAAGATTTGATCGAGAAATAAAGAAATAATGAGTAAAAAAAAAATGGCGGCCATCTTGAATTTAAAAAAAAATTTTGAGTTTTCATTGTCATCGCGTGTTTTCTAATAAATAAATCTGCCTTTTGTATAAATTTGACATAGTCTAAAGATCACAATTGCACAGAGCCAAAGGATTCCGGTAAAATATAAACAAAATACTTGCATTTGAAGTTGGACGGTACTTTTCCCCATGTTAATTGCATAAGAAACTTTGAGTGATTTGAGGCACGTGTTAATATTAACCGAATTCGCTAAAATTTGGTGGAGATCATTTTTTTGGTCATTCTAACAAAATAGGAGGGTGAGACCAAGAAGAATCGAAAAAAAAAAAAAAACCACTAAGAGTAAATAAGGACCACTAAAATGTGCCATCGATCGGAATAAATGATAGTCGGAATGAGCAATGTCTGGAGAGTACGGCGGATGGGGTAAGACTTCCCATTTTAGGGTTTCCAAGTATGTCTTGACGGGTTTTACGACATGCGGCCGAGCACTTGAGAGCATTCGATGAGCCTCAGCCGCAGTTTTCTTCAAATGAAAGCAGAAAATCAACACTTCCCACAAATGACGAGAATTTGGCTCAAAAACTGACATCTTCAATCGAGAATACACTTCTGATGCAAACACAAATTCACTAATGTGGTGCTGTCGTTATGTTGAAAGGTGTCCAAGCTTATTGTATGAAATGTTTAACCTGCCTATTTCAACCGACACTTACCGCTGCAGCCATCCATCGTAAAACCGCGGAAGCAAAGTTGTACACCTAATATCTTTAGCCTTTTTAAAAGGTAACTTTTCTTGCTTACCTTTTATAAAAGCTTCATACAAATCATTAACAGGTATTACTTGATTAATTTGTTCAATATCAAAAATCATATTTTTATTCTTTAATTCCAAAAATTTAGATTTTCCCGTGTGTCCTAATCGTTGATGCCATAAATCATAATTAATAGACTTTGCATTATACAGGGTGTTTCGCGACCTCTATCATTAATTGAAACTACAAATACTAGAGCAAAAACTAAGTCGAAAACTCCCATAAGAAAATGTTGTATAATGCGTAGTTTTTAAACTACAGAGCATTAAAGTTGACCAATCAGAAGAGATCTCAACAATATTGTCTTTCACACACACATTCTCACAATACATCATGTATTCTTGGCAGTCTAAAGCGAAACACCCTGTATACTTGACAATTAGATTTACCTCTTTTTAAATTCACTTTAAAATCAATACCAATTAAATTGCCCATAGGCTTACCTTTTTCTATGATCATACCACCTTTTTTTATTTCAACTCCTTGTTGATTGAAAATAATTGTCATTCCAGATTGTTGCATCTTTTTAACAGAAAGTAAATTATACGGGACTTCCGAACAGTAATAGACATCCTCCAGGATTCCGTTGATACCCATATTGCTGTTGACATTGAGTTTATGCTTTTTCGTTACAGTTATAAAGGCTCCATTTTTTGCAATAGAAATTTTCATTGGAGGCTGCAATTCGATAAAAGTTTCAGTTAGGTATTCCCTGTTTATAAGATGGTCCGATGCTCCTGAGTCAAGAAGAAATGTAATTTTATTTCCAGTTACATTAATATTCAAATCTCCAGCTATAAAAGTGAATCCAGAGTTGGTAGTATCCATGGATGATGACTGATCATTTATTTGGACAGTTTGGACTGTCCTATTTCTCTCATTTTGATATTGCCGTTGTCTTTTATAATGGAAACAATTTTTCTTAATATGGCCTTTCCTGCCACAATGATGACATTTAACATTTGCTTGAATATTTTTATTAAATTTTCCTTGTCCTTGACGATAACTATTCTTCCATGATTTCTTAAATTCAGGATTTCTTCTTTTGTTGGAAAAATCATCAGTTTTATCCACGTGAAGTACCTTAGAGCTTGTATTACTGCTTTCGTGTCTCAGTTTAATTTCGAGGTCTATGAGTCTCGTTCTAACAAAATCTAGCGTAAAATTATCTTCTGATAAAGTCTCAATTGGCGTTGTAACTCCGTCATATGTTGTAGGAAGAGTCAAAAACAAATGCGACACTGTATCAGTCTCTTCCAGTTTTGCTCCTGCTGATAATAATTCAGTGATCAATTCATGAAAAATCCTAAAATGTTTAATTAAAGGAGAATCGCCTTGTAACTTTAGACTAAGCAATCTCTTCCGCAGGGCCAGTTGCGTAGCAAGACTTTTCCTTTCGTAGATGGAATATAAACTGTGTAGAATTTCTTTCGCAGTACTGTCTGTTTTTGCAAATCCAAGAAAAGAATCCAATAAGTATTCGACAATGACACTCTTAGCGGTTCTTTCTGCTTTCTTCCATTAATCAGTCGGTGTGCTTGGAATTACATCTTCAATCACTTTAATAACGTCAAGTTCCGTTAAATAAGCTTTAATTCTTAATTTCCACGCACTTTATCTATCACCATCAAAATATTTAATGTTTCTTTTCGCTTTCAGGTTCTCCATTGTCACTTTAGTCACTTACACTTAGCACTACACACAAGTACAAAGTTTTCTTTTAGTTTTTGTCATTTTCAGTTTTTAAAAACACAACACACTGTTAATGTGAATAGGCAACTGGGCCCATAACCGATTGGAAATATGGTTATGGAAATAACACAATAATTGAGAGCAAAGAAATTAATTTTATTTAAGACACTTGGAAGGCAGGTCTTTACTGATCGAGATGCGATTTTAGACTAAAGACTTAATGTGTCACACATAGCTCATACACACACCATACACATTTCAATCCATGGTTATAGTTTACATTATATAGATTACATATAGATTACACACAGACTCTTGAATCTTTGTTCCAAACTTCTTCGAATATATGACGAGTAACCTAAACATTAAAATACTACGAAATGTAGATTATGTTTTTGCCTTATATACATTTTTAATGTATAAAGATAGAGCAAACTTTGATTGAAAAGGAGATAAAAAGAGATAGACGGGGATAGAAAATAGATTGAAAGAGGTAGATAAGTGGGAATTTAAAGAGATAGGAGTGAATGTGGATAAGCAAGAGATAAAAAGGAATAGAAAAGAGGAGATTCAAAGAGCTAGACGTGGATGAGGTTTAATATGAAGATAGAAAGAGATAGGCGGGTATAGGCGAAAGGTAAAAATGGATAAGCAATATATTCCTTTCTATCTTTGGGATAGAAAGAGATAGAAGAGAATAGGATTTCTATCTACTTTCAGCAGGGAGATTGATAGAAAGAGATTGAGAAGAAATTGAAAATGAGATTGAAAGAGATAGACAGGAATAGGCTGAAGATTGAAAGGGATATTGAAGTGAGGAAAGAAAGAAATAAGCACAATTTTGATTAACAAGGATATAGAAAAGATAATCGGGGATAGACAAGAGATTAAAAGAGAAGGAACGAATTGAGATTAACAAGAAGATAGAAAGAGCGAATAGAGAAGAATAGGCGAGAGATAAGAGAGAATAGAGAAACGGCGATTGAAAGAGATAAGAGAAAATTATGATTGACAAGCAGATACAAAGAAATAGACGGGGATAGGCGAGAGATAGAATTAGATGATCAGTCTTTAACCCTTTTTATCTTATAGATAGAAGGATATATAAAAGGATATGATTTTTATCTCTTTATTTCCAGCAGGAACGTGTTTTATGTTAGTTTGTGAAAGAAAGATCGGCTTTAATATGAGATGTATTTAATTTGTGCAGGGTTGTATTGCGTCACTGGAATATTATGAAAATTTTTTAGGAAAAACGAGTAGGCTTGTCGTACATGAGGCGTACGTTTTCTTGTCTAGTATACTCTATATAAACAAAATTTTTAATAAGAAGTCATAATACATGAAATTTGACATGACTTGATTTTAATTATGGAAATTTTTGCAGGTTTTGCAGCAATCAGTGTCCCCGCCGGCGCCCGTAAGGAATACAGGAACTGGAACAATTAGAGAACAAATATCTCCGCCAACCGCTGCGTATATAAGAGGTGGAGTGAGTTCCGTGGGTGTTACAGGCAGTTCTCGTAGAAAACCTATTAGAACTGTAGATGGCAGAAATCATTCAACGGATCCACCACCGCCTCATTAACTTCTTTACTAATAATATTCAATAATGAAAAAGAATAACGAGAACCCTCTAGCACTAGTCCTAGTATCGTTTAAATCACCTTATTGTTGTTATTTTATTATTACTTATTGACTATTTTTTTTCCGTCAATTCATACTGCTATATTTCCGAGATTCCGTGTTATAAACCCAATCGTGTTATCGTATGCATACGATAAATATCCCAATGAGGATATATATCGCCGGCAAACAACTATCAGATTATGTATATACAGCTCTTATTGTCAAAGTTGTTTGAGGACACATTTCTTCTTTACCTAAAAACTTCAAATTTCCCGCCACATGTATTTTCATATACCATGTTGCTTTTAATATTTCTTCATTTTCTTTTCTTCTATTCAATTAGAAATTTACCGTTTAAGCGACTGATTACTTTGCAAGAAGCGCTCATCTTAGCTAATGACATCAAAAAAGAAGATTTGTCATGTGAATAAACATCCTTTCCACATTTTGATTTTTTTTGTACAATAGTGATGGTATATCGATATAGAAAAACTTTAAATACAGTGAAACAGCGATTTTTTTCCACGTCTCGGTTAGTCAGTTAGCACTTATCGGGGCTCCAAGCAGGTAAAGAAGTCGGGGTCGTATTTATCATTGTTCCCTTTGCAGGCTCCACGATGATAAGCATGCTCTCCTCCCCTCATCTATATTTGGGAGCGAACCTAACTTCGAAGGAAGTCAGCATTCAGGGGGACCGAAATAGCGGTACCAGTGTATCGATATTTTCTTTCGATTACCGATATTTTAATATCGATATCACCCTACCGATATATCGACGTTACATATCGATAAAAAGTTCCGATAGCGATATTGGATTAGATATTGGGAAAGAGTAAAAGTGAGGACTTTCAAAACTAAACATTATTTTTTTTATAGTTGAGTTTAAAACTACTCTTTAATTTTCTTAAATAAATAAATTTGATATTTTAAATTTACGTTGAAAGCTTAATTTAACGTTGTACGTCATTCTAACCTCTAAATACTTTTAAAATTTTCTGCGCATGTGCGATATTCTTTATACCAATTTATCAATATTTCTTTCTGATATAAATATTATTTTTTAATATCAATATGTCCCATCACTAAGACAAAAAGAAACCAATTTATAATCGCGTACTAGAATCCTATCAGAAAAAATCTGCACATTCTCGTTCACAAATCGCGCTCCGTGTTGCGCCCTGCGGGCGCTTGTGCCCTACGCGACGCTTACGCCCTTCGGGACGCTTGTGCCTATATGATTTTATTTAAATTATTACAACTTGAAATGCAAACGAAAACTAATTTACTTATAAGGTTCTCTGGACCTTAAGGAACACATTCTCATCATGGCACTCGCTCTCGATATTTGATACAAATTTTTTGATTACATGTAATTCTTTCATATGAATGTAAAAAATAACTAGGTATACAAAAATACTGTCATATTAGTTTTTATGAAATTATTTATTCAATCAAAAATAATGTTATGTTCCTTAATTTCTATAAGTGATCAGAAATGTATCGTCTCGACGAGGATCGCGAGACGACGTCAAATAATGATAATAATTTACGCATATCGCGTTATTTGACTCAAAATTTGAATTTTCGATTTTTTAAGGAAATTCAAAAAGTTGTTATGCCAATCCTACAGGGCGTTCAAAAAGAAACATTTTTCACCTCTCGACTTTTTTTCGTGTCGTGCATTATTTTGCTTGTAATTTAAGATTTCGTTCATTTTTTTGGATTTTCAAAATGTTATGTCTTTCAATTTTTTTTTTATCGAAAAAAGTCATTAGGAAAAATTGTTCGACTTTTTGAGTACCATGAACATCCATCCATAGAATTTTTAAATTAAAAAAAAGTGGTTTCAAAAATTTTCAAAATGCTCCAACTTTTTGAATTTGTATGCAAAATAGATGACCAACGTTCATTTTTGGACACTAAACGAGTATACGAAAGGCCAATCCAATCGGTCAATTCTTTCGAAAGTTATCGTGCTAGCAAACTAAAATCTACTGACAGACACATTAATAAAAACATGTTTTTCGGGTTCAGGGAGTCCCAAAACGTGGAAATTTGGCAAAAACTGGTGGGGTCAAATTTTTCACAAATCTAATACATTCTCTCTGATGAGAATGTAAAAAAACTTTTAAATTAATTCAGCGAATTAAAAAGAAGACACAACAAGAGAAAAGGTTTCAAAAGAATGCAAACGAAATTAAAGAATTCATGCTGCTTTCAAGAGAATTTAGGAGAAATTAGAAGAATTCAAAATAATTTAAAAGTGTTTTAAAAAATCTAAGATTTTCAAAAGAAATAAAAAGAACTATCGAAAAATCTAGATGAATTCGTTGAATTTCAGACTATTTAAAAATATTTTTTGCGATTATCAAGATTTCAAATTATTTTAAGTGATTTTAAAGAATTACGATGGATTTGATGGAATTAAAAAAATTAAGAAGGATTTTTAGTAATTTTGAATGACTTTTTACAATTTCAAGAGATTATAAGCGATTTAAAATGATTTGATGGGTTGTTTTCAAAAAATCGATTTTTTTGCTTTTTTCTAATCTAAAGAGTCTTAGAAATGAGTCTCTAAAAGGGTTTAGTTCCTCTCGTCTAATATAACGGCGCACGGCTGTTCTATTCCAACCTATCTCTTTCTATGTCCATCTCAATCCACATCAACGCTTATTTCTTTGAATCCCCACTTTTCTATTTCTTGTATATACCTGTCTATCCTTTTCTATTTCCTTATCAATCACAATTCGCTTCTCTGTCAATCTCGATTTCTCTATTCCTTCCTATTTCTTACCTATTCTTGTCTATTCCTTTCTAACTCCTTCTGAATTTCAATTACGTTCTATCTCTTTCAATTCCCACTTCTCTATTCCTTCCTATTTCGGCTTCGTCTTACTACGCCTCTCCTCGGGTTCACGCGGCGGCTTCAAACTCGCAGTTACCAAAACGCCCGTTTGGCCACTTGTATCGAAATATACTATTTCCACATGATTATTTATATTTGATAACATGCATTTACATTTTTTGTTGTCAAAATAGAGTTCGAAGTGAATTAGGCAACTTTTTATCATATAATATAGTTTATAAAATTCTTCAAAATACTTTCAAGATTTTCTTGCTTAACATTTTTAAAAATATTTTATTATCTTTTACGATAAAATTTTTATCTGAAAAGCGTACAATAGTGTATTAATTATCCTATGTATAAAATGACATCCAGAAAATATCTCGAAATATATCGAAAACATGTTACCCTAATCCCGTCCAAATGTTATTAGAACTCCACAAGAAATATCTAAACGATATATGCATCTCATTGGTCGGTCTGTAGCCGTTGGCGTACAGTTTTGCATAACGCGTAACGCGTAACGCATAAGGCTCTCGACCAAACACATCTTGCCCACCATTGGAAATGTAGGCTTGTGCGTTACGCGTTATGCAAAAGTGTGTGCCATCGGCTTATTGATGCGTTGTTATGCGACTTTTGCGTACCGCGGACAGGAGAAAGAAGTTAAGTTGGTGAGCATGGCCCCCACAAAGGGGTGGCTGGAATGGCTACAGTCAGGGGGCCCACTGCTCGCCAGATGAGATATTATCTTAATTAAATAAAAATTAATCAAAATTACGAAATATTTTTTAAATACTTTTAAAATTTTCCTTCAATAAGCATGAAAAATGTACGCTTATTAATGTTAAAAAAGGATGGGGGGGGCACAAAATTTTGTGGCCAAGGAGCCCTTCTCAGGATGTGGGGACCATGTTGGTGAGTGTGCAACAGATGTTACTGTTACTGTGTTAAAGAGAGATCGGGCTGAAGTAATGTTGCCAAGCGTATCTCTCCATTTCTTTCTATAGCAGTTAGTTCAAAGATTGGTCCTATGGACCCTATGGAGTTATACTCGAGTCTCTCAAATGTAAACTTTCCAAATCTCAAGTTCTCCCAAATGTCAAGTCATTTTTCTCTCAAATGTCATGTGCATCTTCCTCAAATCCCATGTAATTTTAAATGCTAAAAAATATTATATTATACGCAATACGCACGCGCAATTGATGTGACTATAGATATAAAGAATTTCTTGACATTTGGGAGAACCTCTGGAAAAAACTTCTTGACATTTGAGAGACTCGAGTGTACCTCTCTTTTTCATTCATGAGCCTTCGTACTTCATATCTCTACATTTCTTTGTGTAGTGTATAGTCCCTCCTTTTCTATTTCTCTTTCTTACTCATGAGTCTTCGTACATATCTATTTCTTTCTGTAACATGTAGTCTGTTCTATCCTATGAAGATCACAGATTTACATGGGCTATCGATATAGTAATATGTCAGTAATGTTCTATTCGTTGTAAAGGATTTTCAAGTAACTTAAAAATATTTTAAATGTTTCAAAGAATTATAAATGTTATTAAAGAATTTCAAGTGATTTAACGGGATTCAAAAAACTTAAGTTATTATACTTGTGAGTTTAATAATAATAATAATAATAATAATAATAATAATTTATTAATAATTTAATAACATTATTATTTAATATTTAAAATATTAAAATTTAATATTTTATTTAATATTTGAACTTGGAAAAGACTGGAACCTCGGATAATCCCAACGACGATTGACAGGTTCGAAGGAACCCCTATGAGTCAATATTTCAAATACATATTTGAAGATATTTTTAATTTTCATGAATTCAAGAGATTTTATGTCTTAAATGTAAGGTATTTTAAACGGTGTTGGAGCATTTTCAAAACACTAAAAATTGATGTAGACTAACTGGTACTTATACGGTTTTTGTGTCAGACTTTTAATACGGTTCTATACGGAACTTTGTCGGTGTCGACAATTTGTTCTATCTGGTTTCTTATCCGTTTGTATACGAAATATTTTCGGTGTCAAGTAAAGCCCTATATGGTTTTCATCGTATTATATCCGAATACTTATAGGGTTTTTGTGCCCTATCTTTCTATACAGTTTTATACGGAACTTTGACGGTGTCGACAATTTGTTGTGTCTGTCTGCGGTTTTTTATCCGATTATATGTGAAATACTGAAATATATCCTAAACGAGTCTTTCTTATATGGAGGTGACGTATTACACTTTAGAGTCGTATTTCACTTTAGAGTAGAGTAGAACCAGACAAAAAAGCGTTTTCCATCTTGCATAAAATAGAAAGGTGTTCTCGGTCTTTGATGCAAACCATCACCCAAATTAATTTCCAAACAAATTCCGGATAGGGCCATATAAGAATCCGCTAGAGAAATAATTCTATTTTCTAATTCGGGTTTCCACTTAAGAGGCGGATAGCGACGGGTAGAAAGGCATTTTCGGTGTTTGATGCAAACCATCACCCAAATTAATTTCCGATCAAATTTCAGATAGGGCCGTATAAGAATCCTCTACGGAAATAATTCCATTTTCTAATTCGAGTGTTCACTTAAGAGCCGGATAGCGACGGATAAAAAGGCGTTTTCGGTCTTAGATGCAAACCATCACCCAAATTAATTTCCAAACAAATTCCGGAAAGGGCCATATAAGAATCCGCTAGAGAAATAATTCTATTTTCTAATTCGGGTTTCCGCTTAAGAGCCGGATAGCGACGGGTAGAAAGGCGTTTTCGGTCTTTGATACATGCAAACCATCACCCATCTTAATTTCCGATCAAATTTCAGATAGGGCCGTATAAGTATCCGCTATGGAAATAATTCAGTTTTCTAATTCGGGTGTTCACTTAAGAGCCGAATAGCGACGGATAAAAAGGCGTTTTCGGTCTTTGATGAAAACCATCACCCATCTTAATTTCCGCCAAAATTCCGGATAGGGCTGTATAAGAATCCGCTACGGAAATAATTCAATTTTCTAATTCTGGTGTTCACTTAAGAGCCGGATAGAGACGGATAAAAAGGCGTTTTCGGTCTTTGATGGAAACCATCACCCATCTTAATTTCCGCCAAAATTCCGGATATAGCCGTATAAATTGCCATTTTTGACTTCATTAAATATATTTTTGTTTTATTATTTCGAATACAATCCGGATAAAGCCGCTATGTTACCGTGGATGATATTACGAACCGCGTAAGGACCAGATAGGAGCGCATTAGATTCCGAAATGATCTATCTGGAACATTATCCGGTTGTGTATCGATCTTTATCGGATCTTATCTGGAATTTTTAGCAGGGTTATTATGCACCGCTAAACCCGAGCACTTACGAAAATTGTGTAAAAAAATAAGATTGATAAATCGCGTATAAAGTTACTAGACCTGTCAGTTGTTTCGCAGCGACGCCAAGTGACGATTACTGCAAACTAGTAACTATTAACTTTATACGCGATTTATCAAACTTATTTTTTTACACGATTTTCTTAAGTGCTTAAGTTTTGCGGTGCATAATAAGACTCGTAAAATTTTTCTCAGTGAGTGAATCACCTTTCGAGAGAAGTTTTGTGCCTATTTTGTTTGGATAGGGACATTGACCCGCCCCCCTCTCACCCGCTTCTCATCACTTGTTGAAATTCCCGTTTTAGCCAAACAAATTTTTTTTCAAGAAACAAAGAGATAGCCCCTGTTGCGCAATCGAAAAAACATCTCTGGCAAAACGACACTTCTAACCGTTTATTTTTGCGGCCTCAAAAAGATGTGAACAAAATGGCGGATTTCAAGAATTTTAGTTGGCTAAAAATGAAATGATATGACAGATTTGAGGCATTCCACAGATTTCGATATTTTTCTATGTTTGTTTACATTTTTTCGTCCAATGCTCCAACAGGCTTAAATATTTTCTCAGATGTTTTAAGGGCGATGGACTTAGAAGGCACTATGTGTCAACGTCGCAATTTTGCCGTGCATTTAGACATCAATTCCATTCAAAAAAATGAAATGTCTTTGGGTCTCAAAAAACTATAATGTGACAGGAGTGTGTGTATTTTCTTCGTTTTTCGAAAAAAAGGGGGAAAATATTTTCATTATTACAAATATTGAAAAGAGTGACAGAAAATAAAATGGGGAGGTGAAAGAGAGACAGATGACCTAAAATTAGAACCCGGATTTCATCTTGTCTTGTCCGACATTAGCACGGTCCGACGTAGACTTTCCATCCGAATTTTATCCGAAGACATCGGAAATCTGTAGTATTCAACGTGTTTTTGCCAATCCGGAAATTATCTGGCATTACCCGAAATCAAGGTGGTTTTTGTCATCCCAATTTGAACTGATGCCATCCGGAATATGTTCGATCCGCATTCTCTAAATTGGTATCCTAATTTCATCCGATCTTGTCCGAAATTTATATGGTCGAACTTGTTTTCTTTACTTGCCAATCCGGATCTTGTCCAGTAATGTATGGATATTGTCAGGTACGATCAAAATTCATATTCGGAATTAGTCTGAAATAGTCTGAAATGTATCTGGTTAATATTTACTCATCTCACATATAGACGATAGAACGGACTGTCTTTATATACCTAAACCCAGGAAGTGTTACTGCTTGTGAGAAGAAAATAGAATTTTTGACAAATACCGTATAAATTAATCTGGAGAGATCCGCAATTTAGACGAAATCTTTTCACATTTTGTCCGATTTCATCCGATTTACATCTGAAAATAAAATTTGATCCGAAATTAATTCGCAATTATCCGAAATATATGCGAAATGAAGAATTAAACATTATTCACATCATAAGTTAAATCTGAAATTCATCCGTTTTGGTCTTTATTCCGTTTGTGGTAAAACTTGAATCCGAATCAGTCCAGAACTTATAAGAAATAAAAAACGAAGTATATTTATGTGTAAAGTGGAATCTGAAATCATTCCGTTGTTGTCGGTATTCCGTTTGAGATAAAATTTAAAAATACGCAATGAGTCCGATTTAATTAATTTCTTCTGGGATAAAACTTGAATCAGAAATGAGCCCGATTCAATCTGGAACTTATATTAAATATAAATCATTATATTTATATGTAAACTGGAATCTGAAGTTAATTCAATCTTTTCCGTATTTCGTCTAGTATAAAACGCCAATCCAAAATGAGTCCGATTCAGTCCAGAATTGAAATGAATTTATAAATTCATTTCAGACTCATTTTGGATTTGCGTTTAATCCCATACAGAATTCGCAAAAATGGACGAATTCTAGATTCCACTTAACATCTAAATATGATTCCATACTTCGTATAAAATTCGAACTCTTTTCAGATTCGGATTTTATCCCTGACAGAATTCGGACAAAAGGATGACTTTCAGATGTTACTTTACATATAAATATAATGATTTCATATTTCGTATAAAATTCTGACTGAATAAAGCGAATATATTTCAGATTCCACTTTACAGATAAATTTAATTAATTTTTTAATTCGCATAAGTTTCGGACTGAATAGGACTGATTTCAGATCCAACAGAAATAATTTCAGATTTTATACTCTGGACGAATTCCAGACAAGTGCGGACTAATTTCGGATCCCATTTTTTTATTGGATTCAATCCGGACGAATTTCAGATTCTACTTTACAAAAAAAATTAATTTTACTCAACGGATGAATTCCAGATAGGTGCGGACTTATTTCAGGTTCCGATTTTTCTTGCGGATACAATCAGGAGGAAAACGGACGAATTTCGAATTCGATTTAACATAAAATAATTTCTGATTTTATGGTTCGGATGAATTCCAGATAGGTGCGGACTGATTTAAGGTTCCGCTTTTCCTTGCGGATATAATCCGGAGGAAAACGGACGAATTTCGGATTCCACTTTACAAAAAAAAAAAAAATTAATTTTTCTGCCCTAAGGCCAGAAAGCGTCAACTTCCCGGCCGCTGGGCTAAACGAAGTTGCCGCTTTCTGGCGTCGTCGAGCAGAAAAATAGTATACACACCTTGGCCAGTAAAAAAGATAGGTGCGGACTTATTTCAGGTTCCGATTTTTCTTGCGGAAACGATCCGGAGGAAATCGGACGAGATTCGGATTCCACTTTACGAAAAATAAATTATTTTTACTCAATGGATGAATTCCAGATAGGTGCGGACTAATTTCAGGTTCCGATTTTTCTTGCGGATACAATCCGGAGGAAAACGGACCAAAATCGGATTCCACTTTACAAAAAATAAATTAATTTTACTCAACGGATGAATTCCAGATAGGTGCGGACATATTTCAGATTACAATTTTTCTTGCAGATACGATCCGGAGGAAAACGGACGAATTTCAGATTCCACTTTACAAAAATAATTTCTGATTTTATGGTCCGGATGAATTCCAGATAGGTGGGGACTTATTATTTCAGGTTACGATTTTTCTTGCGGATACGATCCGGAGGAAAACGGACCAAAATCGGATTTCACTTTATAAAAAATAAATTATTTTTACTCAAGGAATAAATTCCAGATAGGTGCGAACTGATTTCAGTTTACAATTTTTCTTGTGAATACGATCCAGAGGAAAACGGACGAATTTCGAATTCCACTTTACGAAAAATAATTTCTGATTTTATTGTCCGGAAGAATTCCAGATTGGTGCGGACTTATTTCAGGTTCCGATTTTTCTTGTGGATACGATCCGGAGGAAAACGGACCAAAATTGGATTCCACTTTACGAAAAATAATTTCTGATTTTATACTGCGGGCAAATTCCGGACAGATAAAGACTAATTTTGGATCCCGGTTTCCGTTTCAGATACGATTCGGACATAAACGGACTAAATTTCGGATTCCACTTTTTACTACGGGTATAATTCGGAGGAAAACGGACGAATTTCGGATTTCACTTAACAAAAAATAATTTATGGTTCTGAAATGCGGACAGCTTCCGGACAAATTCGAATTGATTTTGGACCTAAAATATTGTTACGGAGGGAAATCGGATGAAGCAGGACAAGTTCTAGACATATTTCAGACAAGTGCGGACAAATTTGTCCGAAAATTATCCAAAATCTATCGGAAATTTTAAGCAGGGATATTAATATTAGTTAATATAAATAAAAAAACTAGCTGTGAATTTGTATCAACTTTTGTGCTCATTCAATGAGCACTTTGCTTCCTCATAGAGGAAGTATTAAGTATTCTTTACATGAGCATTAAATTTTGATTATTTGAGAAGTTATATTCAAAAAATTCATTTTCGAAAATTACAATAAAGCACAACTTTCTTATTTTTCAATGAAATGCATTAATCTTATAGGTCAATCAATTCGTCTCGACGCAAAGAAACTTTATTTTCCTTACGTCAGCTTCGAATTTTGAATATTAGAGAAGTTATAGTTGAAAAACTAATTTTTTAAAATTAAATAGAATCATAAATTTTTTATTTTTCAATGAAATGAAATATTATTACAGACCAATCGATTCGTCTCGATGCAAGGAACATTTATTTTCCTTACGTCAAGTCAATATTTTGATTATTTGAAAAGTTATAGTCGAAAAATTAATTTTTGAAAATGCAATTAACCATAACATCCTCATTTTTTAATGAAATGCATTAATCATATTGGTGAATCGATTCGTTTCGACACAAGGAATCTTTATTTTCCTTACATCAGCTTTCAATTTTGAATATTTGAGAAGTTATA
>CAJFCO010018141.1:86557-105065 GCA_904066015.1 Synergus gifuensis | reverse complement strand
GAGAGAGAGAGAGAGAGAGAGAGAGAGAGAGAGAGAGAGAGATATGTTTAGAAATGTCAATTATAGGCGCTCCTCCCTGTTGGAAGTAAAAAGATAGAAAAGGATAGAAATTTTTGGATAGAAAAGGATTGAGATTTTCTATCTCTCCGAGGTGTTTACTTTGCATCCATGAAATGCTATCTTTTTCAATCTTTGTGTGTATCCATCGTTTTCACTAGGCTCTATCTGTTTCTATCTTTTTCTCTCCTTCCCAAAAAATTTGAATCTGTTCTATCCATTTTCTCTATCTTTTTCTATCTTTCAGTCTACCTCTTGCAAAAAAATTTGAATATCTTTCTACCATTTGCAATCTTTTTCTATCCTTAGTTATAAACTTATAAATTATCAAATTTTCAACATGCATAATAATATTTTAAATACAATGTTTTGTACATAATTATTATTTTAATCCTACCGCTAACTCATGTAACACTGAAAAATCCGCGTCTATGGGGACGCGAACCCACGCGCATAGAGTTCACTGTCCTACGCTTAGTCCACTGAGCTAACGAAGGATTTAGATTTGTTTTGTAAAAACCAGAATTATTCATCCAAATGAGCTCTATCCCAATCTATCCCTTATCTATCTAACTCTATTCTTTTCAATCTCTTCGTTAAATCTATAACTTATATCTTCAATTTCCTCATTTATTTCTCGTCTATCCAACTCTATCCCTTTCAATCTCTTTGTCAGTGTAATCACTAACCTGTTTCTATCAGACCCCTTTTATCTCAAACTTATCATATTCCTTGTTTAGTAAGTCTTTTAATTTTTTTATTTTCTTGCACTAATTTGATAATCATAATTGAAATGTATATAAGTTTCATGATTTTAGAATTTAAAAGAAATTCAAATTGCAAAAATAGTCACAACAGCATTGAAATGATTAGGCAGATAGAAATAGAAAAATATATAGGGTACGTATAAAAAGATTGAAATGATTGTACAAGGATAGATATGGATAGAAGAATAAGGATTGAAAAGGATGGGGTTTTGGTAGTATACTTCGCGATAGATAAAAAAGTATTAAAGTGTTCCAACTAAGATAGAAATAGAAAGAAAGATAGAAAGATAAAAATTGAAATGAATAGACTTGATAGTATACTTCAAAAGCGATAGAGAAGGATTGAAATTATTATACGCGAATAGATGTGGATATAAAGATATGGATTGAAAAGGATAGACTTCCTAGTAGATTGAAATAAGAATAGAAAAGGATTGAGATGATTAGATTAAGGATAGATACGGATATAAATGTAGTGATTTAAAAGGATACACTTAAAATACATTTAAAGAGAGATAGGAAAGGATTGGAAAGATTATAGAAGGATAGAAATGGATTGAATGGTAAAGATTGAAATAGATAGACTTGATAGTATACTTCAAGAAAAATAGTGAGGGATTGAAATTATTATACCTGGATAGATGTGGATATAAAGGTATGGATTGAAAATTATAGACATCATAGTAGATTGTAAAAAGGATAGAAAAGAATTGAGGTGACTCGATTAGGATACACATGGATAGAAAGGTAGTGATTGAAAAGGATACACTTGGTAATACAATTCAAGAGAGGCAGGAAAGGATTGAAATGACTATACAAGGATAGATATAGATGGAAAGATAAATATTGAAATGGATAGACTTGATAGTATGCTACAAAAAAGGATTGAAAATGATTGAGATGATTACATTAAGGATAGACATGGATAAAAATGTAGTGATTGAAAAGGATAGGCTTGGTAATATACTTTAGTAGAGATAGGAAAGGATTGAAAAGACTATATAAGGTTAGAGATGGATAGGATTGGTAAAGATTGAAATGGATAGACTTGGTAGTATACTTAAAGAGAGATAGAAATATTGAGATTGAAAAGGAAAGAGTTTCTTGTAGATTAAAAAAGAGATAGAAATAGATTGGCATGGATAGGTATGGATACATTTGGATTCATTTTTCCTTTCTATTTCAATCCTGAAGATTGAAAAAAGATTCAAATAGATAGACTTTCTCTCTTTTTACTTGCAACAGGGCTATTAATTGACATTTCTTCGACTGGGAATTTGCAACGACAGGCGCTCCTGAGCGTTGGCAATTCTCCTCAAAGAAGAGCCTTCTGAAATCATTAAATGCATTAAAAATGAAGGATCATAGACGCCATCTAGCGTATACCTCGATCCCTAAGATAAGATAATAAATGACGTCATCAGATTATTTTCAGATAATGAAATTTAAAAATTAAATAAACATGAAAAAGCAATTAAAAAACCATAAAGTATAAAGTCATAAATAATTATTAGAATAATTATTTATGTTTTCATACTTGTTTTTTGAATTGCTTTCTTTATTAAAGTGTGGTTAATAAAGAAATAGAAAATAGTAAACATATGTTTTAAACTAGTTTTCATTGTGAAGTTTAAAAAATCATTACATAAATGATTATAATTGTAATAAATAAGTATACTTTAATTTCCAATATAATAATAAATGTGTGAGTCGTTGCCAGACAAGTGCGAAATTTAAGTCCCAGCCATTTTCACCCATCTCCACGATTTAAATTTTTTTCTAAAGAATACTAGATAAATTACTTAAATGAATAAAGTGTAATAGTTTTTCGAAATGTTTGAAAGTTGTACACCTAATAATAATCAAAATATTTTTTAAAAAAAGTTTAACACAAATCGCAAGGTTTGAATGAGATTTAAAAATAATATCTGACGAAAATCTTGAGCGCTTTTTTGAAAATATGATTTTTAAGATCAATATAACATTAAATAAATTAATTTTCTATTAATTCTAAGATTTACCGAGGTACAGAGTTTAATATGATTATACAATAACTATAAATAATTTATATGATATTTAAATAAAATATAGTGTGAAGCGCGAGTGTTCTGATGAGAATGTGTTCCTTAAGGTCGATAGAACCTTAAGTAAATTAGTTTTCTTCTTCATTTGAAACTAAAATAATTTATATAAAAGTATATATAGCAGCGATGAAGGTAGATAAACGAATGGAAGCGCGCGAAGTGTGATGAGAATGTGTGCTCACATAGGTTCGAATTATATTTATGAAATTAAATTAATTTCTTTTATAAAAAATGGTGTGTATTTAGTTTCAAATTTATTATTTTTTAAAGAATGCATATAACAAAATACCGTATGCTCTTTGTTCTGTACATATCCCATTCTCTTTTGGCACGTAAAACTTCTTCGTACATTTGTCGAGTTTTTTCATCTAAATCAACTTTCTTCCATACTAAACGTTTACAAGGCCTAGATTTAAACGAATTTGAAGTTCTCATGCTGTCATCCACCTTTCCACTGACACCTACCACCTGCACGTTCTCTAATACTGTTGCCTCTGCAACACGTTCATTTTCCTCACTGCATACGTGAACTTCATTTTCAACATTTTCAGATGAAAAGATTTTTCTTTGAGGGATTGATTTTTCTTTCCGAGATATTGACGTAGACGTGCAAAAAGAATCATTCCATTCCTTGTCTCCAAGTAATGAACTCATTCTGCACAATCCACTTTCTGGTGATTTTGGAATCCAATTCCTAAAAGTGATTGGAGAAAATTCGATTTTTTGGGGAGTGACATTAATTGTAGTTGAAGAATTTTCATTATTATTTTCAACAGTATCAATATTTGAATCACTTATGATAACTTTCTTAGGTGAAACGTTATTTTCATTTTCAATACTTATAGGTAAGGGCATGAAAGGTACGGCTTCTTGTTTTAGTTTTCTCCGTATACCACATAAGTAGTCCTGAGGTTTAAAATGTAAACAACAGATCACACACCGATTTGCATAAATTTGTTTACGATTCATTTCGAGAATTTGAGGATTGTACGTAAGGTTCATCCACGTCAAACAGACACTTTCTTCCTTCGGATATCGATGAGATTTTAACCGACGATTTGACGGACAATTTAAAACAGAACATCTCTGCTTGTCACTGACACAGTTTTTGGTTTCATTTTAAGTACAACACTCAAAATTTATAAAACCTACACGGAGAAAATGTGTTCGGTAGCCGTTCAAGTAAATATGGTAAAAGTTGGATATAGTGGCTTTTCAGCGATCTGTAATATTTATTTCTCGAACCTCTACGATCTGTTCGGTAACGATTACCGAAGTCCGGTAGACACTCGTCGACTTCGGTAATCGTTACCGAACAGATCGTAGAGGTTCTAGAAATAAACATTACAGATCGCTGAAAAGCCACTATATCCAACTTTAACCATATTTACTTGAACGGTTACCGAACACATTTTCTCCGTGTATTCAAATTAATTTTACACTTTTGTAAAAACTTGTGTTACATTTGAATTTGAATTTGGTGACCTTGACAGGTCACGTGTTTATTCCGTTGATAGGGGTTACTGGTTTGCGGGGTGTGGGCGGGGGAATCTACTCTGCACCATCTAGCGTATACATCGAATTGGATCAGACATATAATACTTCAAGTTCATCTATATGAGTGACCATTCCCTGGTCTCGCCCAGCTAGACTGAAGATTTGTTCTCGTGCGGGTGATTTTAAGAAACCTGTCTGGAGAACGAATGGCTTGGAGAGGGGACGGACGTTAGGTAGCGTCGAGGGTCTAAATATATAGGGTTTAAGTATATATAATATATATATAATATATATTTATATATATATTATATATTTATAATATATAATATATATAATATATACTAATATATAATATATATAATATATAATATATATAATATATATACTATATATAATATATATTTATATTTAAGTCCTATTCTAGGTTAGGATCAGAAATAAGTTTCACCACAATTCAGTCACAGAATAATTTATTATAACAGACATGCGCATTGCACGCACAGTCGCCAACACGTCTTACTCCCGCTACGGTCCGTCACTAACTGCGTCACTAAGTGTGTCACTAAGAGCCAAGATTCGCATCCGTGACGCGTGTTTACAAAATAAGCGCGGACCAGTGCAGTCGCTCGAGAGACTTCTCATAAGGCTGTGTAGTAATGTATGAAAAGCGTGAAAAGTTAAGTTTAAATGCAATTCTTGTATCCCGGAGAGGAGATCCTGTGACCTGTCGACATTTGCGATATGCGATGAGTTTCGCGATTTAATGCAAGAATAACGCTATGCTCAATGTGTGAAGCGACTAAAAATAGCGTGACAAAAACTAAGGAGAATTGCAATAATTGATAAAAAAGGTATTACTCTCCATAATGATGAACGAATAGTAGTTGTTTAAAAAGATTCTGTTACACGAATTAAATTCAAATACTTGGCGCGTTATCGACTGCGAGTATTATGTTTATTCACCGACAGAGGTCCGTGGACTCGCTACTACTAACTTGTCTTCTTCTCACTGGCCGCTTGCTCGCTCGTTACGTACCCAGTGCTCGTCACTGTTTTTCTTTTAATAAATTCACAATTACTTTTATTCTGCAAAAGTGTTTCTTTATTTATCCGACCGCAACAGGTTATGGGCCCAGAACTTTTGTCCTGCTGTGCGAGTCGTAATTGTGAACATTGTTTGTGCTGAGCTGTTTTGTTGTCTTTTTTGGTTCGAGTTAATTTTGGCGTCGTCAACACGCCCTGGAACAGTGTATAAAGATGGCCGACTATTCCGATGTGAAAAATGTCACAAAATTCAATGGACAGAATTTTCAACTCTGGAAATTCCAGATGAGGACGATTTTCGTCGCTCATGATTTATTGGACCTCATCGAAGGTAATGAAGCCAAGCCAGAAGAAACGCCAGAAAATACCGAACCAAGAAAAGCCTGGATAATGAAAAATGCGAAGGCGATGTTTGTTTTATCGTCATCCATGAACTACACTCAATTGGACTACTTAGTGACATGCACTACAGCATTTGAAATGTGGAGAAAACTCTCAAGTATTCACGAACAAAAAAGTGCGTCAAATAAATTGACACTCACGTCACGATTCCACGAATATCGCATGGCGCACGGAGATTCGATTGCGCAGCATATAGCCAAAATCGAAAATATCGCCAACCAATTGAAGGACATAGACCAGACAGTATCCGATGTGATGATCATGGCGAAGATCCTGAGTACCCTACCATCCAAATACAACGCCTTTACTTCCGCATGGGACAGTGTAGCAGAGGAGAACCAGACTTTGGATTTTTTGAGAGAGAGACTACTTCGGGAAGAATCAAGAATGACATCTGCGGACGATTTATCCAGCGCCCTGGCTACGGTGAGCGTTTCTACAAAGAAGACAGAAGGTAATGCCACGCGAAAAGATCAAGATCATTTCAAAAAGCCCCTTTTCTGTCATTTCTGTAAAAAAAGGGGGCATATCGCTAAATATTGTTATTCGCGAAAACGAGCGCATAATTCTAAGAATGATGAAACACCGCCACCTAGCGGAGGTTCCGCAAATCTTTGTGCTTTCTCGATTCATCGGGAAGTTGAGAATTGTAAGATAAATATCTCGTTACCTGCTGATAGTTTTAATTCTCTTGATGTGTCAGACGAAAAACTTTTTTGGGTTCTTGATAGTGGGGCATCGTGTCATATTTCCTGTCAGCGCACATGGTTTTCCGAATTTACACCATGTCGCAACGAATATGTTTACCTCGGTGACGGAAAGAAAGTAGAGGTTAACGGTCACGGTAAAATTCCTATTAAGCGCTTTGTCAATGGAGGGTGGCTCGATGGCATAATCGAAAATGTCTTCTATGTATCTACTTTGAATAAAAATCTTTTTTCGGCGGGTGTATGTATGTCGAACGGTATGTTAATTGTCATGAAGCATGATTTTTCCGGTATCTATTTAAAAGGACGCATTGCTGGCTCAAGGCATAAAGCAGGAAAACAATTTAATTAAATTGTTTATAAAATCTAAAATGCGTAACGAGGTCAATTACGTATCTGTTGCCTCTTTAAAATTATGGCACGAACAATTTGGACACGCTAATACCGAATCAATTAAGAAATTAGCGAAAAGTGATGCAGTTGTCGGCTTGTCCGTCAAAAATGAAGATAACTTCTTTTGCGAAAATTGCCCAATCGGAAAGCAATCTAGATTACCATTCAAGAAACGAGAAAATTCTCACAAGATTGCACCGGGAGAAATTGTTTACACCGATCTTTGTGGGCCGATGCAGACCGTGTCCGTTGGTGGCGCGAGATTTTTCATGCTTTTCAAAGACGAGTCGTCCTGTTTTCGTACTGTAGATTTTCTCAAACATAAGGACGATGCTTTTGAGGCGCTTGTAAGGTACGCTAATCTCGTGAAAAATCAGTTTGGTAAAGATTTGAAGATTGTTCGTTCTGATAACGGGACAGAATATACCAATAAAAGAGTTAAAGAATTTTTAGACTCTCGTGGCATCAAATTGTTCACTTCGGCACCGTATACGCCTCAACAGAACGGCCGTGCTGAACGCGAAATGCGGACTATTGTTGAATCCGCACGAACTATGTTACTCGCGAAAGGTTTGCCGACGCAACTTTGGGCCGAAGCTGTTAACACTTCAGTGTATGTCTTGAATCGTACACTCGGTCCTCGTTCAGACATAAATACACCATTTGAATTATGGACTAACACTAAACCACGTGTATCACATTTGCGTACTTTTGGGTGCGATGCTTATGTGCTCGTGCCGGACTCTCTTCGTAAAAAATGGGACGCAAAAGCTGAAAAACTAATATTTGTGGGCTATCAAAATGAGTCAGAAAATTATAGACTTTTTAATTCAGAAACTAGTCGTATCGTCGTCTCTAGAAATGTTATTTTTAATGAAGCTGAGCGTACCAATGTAAATAAAGAGGTCGTATCGATTCCCATAGACGATATCTTACCGGAAACTAACGAAAATCCGGAATTTAATCCGAATCACCCACAAGCCGAGAACATAGTTGCTGCGGAAGCCCCTCCTCGTGCTCCCGAAATTCGTGAGGAGCTGTCAAATGCGTCTGAAATTGGGGAAAGGGAACGACATCCTTCAAGGTATTTTTTGCGTGACCGAAGTGATATACATGCCCCCGTCCGATATCAAGCATGTGTTGCTATTCACGAAATACCGCGCAACTACCAGGAAGCTCTTGATTGCGATGAATCAGAGTTGTGGAAACAAGCAATTGACGATGAGCTACAAGCTCACGTCAAAAATAAAACCTGGGATGTTGTTAAGTTACCAGAATCGCGAAAACCAATAGGCTTTACTTGGGTATTTAAAATCAAAGATTTAAAAGATGAAAATTCAAAACGCTATAAAGCTCGTTTATGTGCCCAAGGTTTCTCACAAGAAGAAGGTGTTGATTACGGGGAAATTTTCTCCCCCGTTGTGCGTTACGAATCGATTCGAACGCTTCTCGCTATTGCTGTGCACGAAAATCTAAGTTCTTTGCAATTTGATGTGAGTACAGCTTACTTGAACAGCTATCTCAATGAAACAACCTATATGAAAATTCCACACGGTTTAAATGTAAAAGGTAATAATCTAGCTTTGAAATTAAATAAGGCCATTTATGGGCTAAAACAAGCCGGCCGATGTTGGAACGAAAAATTTAACAATTTTATGAAGAACCTGTATTTCGAGCAAAACAGTGCGGACAAATGTGTATATATCGGTACATTTGATAAAACGAAAATCTACCTAGCCTTATATGTCGACGATGGGTTAGCACTTGCACAAAACTTAAATGTACTAGAAAGATTCATCGAAGTTCTGCGAACTCAATTTGATCTAACTGTGAGCGAATTGAATTATTTTGTCGGAATGCAAATTTCGCGTGAAAGAGATTCTATTCTTATTTATCAAGAAAACTATGTAAATAAAATCCTACAGAGGTTCAATATGAGCGATGCGAACCCTGTTAAGACACCGTTTGATCCTCATGTTAAACTCACTAGTCCGACTGAACGATGCGATTTGAATGTACCTTATCGCGAGGCTGTTGGTTCACTCTTGTTTTTGGCGATGGTTTCGCGACCCGACATTTCATTTGCAGTTGGAATCGTTAGCAGATATCTAGATAACTATAATGAATCGCATTGGCAAGCAGTGAAGCGTATTTTTCGCTATCTTAAAGGTACATCAAACTTCGGACTCTTATTCCAGCGCAACAATAAGGATAATGTATTGATCGGTTATTCCGATTCGGACTACGCAGCTGACCCTGACTTGCGCCGATCCACATCGGGTTACGTTTTTATGTTATGTGGGGGGTGTATAACATGGTCTTCCAAACGTCAAGCGTGCGTTAGCCTAAGTACGACCGAGGCCGAATTCATAGCAGCAAGCGAAGCTTGTAAGGAAGTATTATGGCTCCGTAAATTATTGTCAGATATCGGACATGCGTGTATTGGACCTACTATTCTCAATATTGACAATCAAAGTGCAATCAAATTAACAAGAAATCCTGAGTTCCATCGTAGATCCAAACACATAGATGTTCGTTATCAGTTCATTTGTGAAAAGCTACGAGAAAATGTATTCGATTCTATTTATGTATCTACAAATGATCAGTTTGCCGATATTCTAAAAAAACCTTTGCCTTATGAAAAATTTACTGTATTACGAACAAATCTTAACGTAATTGAACACGCATCGAAAACACTCAAGTAGGGGGAGTGTTACACGAATTAAATTCAAATACTTGGCGCGTTATCGACTGCGAGTATTATGTTTATTCACCGACAGAGGTCCGTGGACTCGCTACTACTAACTTGTCTTCTTCTCGCTGGCCGCTTGCTCGCTCGTTACGTACCCAGTGCTCGTCACTGTTTTTCTTTTAATAAATTCACAATTACTTTTATTCTGCAAAAGTGTTTCTTTATTTATCCGACCGCAACAGATTCGTAATGGAAAAGCATGAGACAAAAGTAATTCAAGGAGTGTCCTTGACAAGACTAATGTCGAGAATGCGTTGTAATAGTTATGTTATGCGAAAAATGTTAAAATTTGATTAGCGCGGCTAGGTAGGTAATAAAATGTACTGTAGAAAAGTTTGCGATTGAGTTGAAAAATTGTGAAAACAGAATATTAACTAGGCTGGTTGAATTTAATAAAAAAAAATAGTTGTTGACAGAAAAAATTTCTCCTAATTATAATGACTCAAGAATAAACATGGTAGGAAATCTCCGAAAGGAATGCCGAATGATCGAAAGTTGAAAAAAATTCAAATTCAGCGTCCTTCCAAAATTGATGTAAAATCTCCAAAATGTGAAATGCTTGGTGGCGTCGAGAAGAAGTGTGCTCTCGAAATGGTCCAGAAATCCCAGAAAGTGTGTAGCACTTGCTGACAGGCGATGAAATTGCCAAAGGAATTGTGGACTGTAGCAGAGTAGACTTGAGGTGGATTTTGAGTGATAATCGACTCGTCCAGATTTTAACACCTCCGAATGTGGTTTTTTGGCACAAAAGGTTGCGTAAAGTTCTTTAGTCGGGGTCACCAGTTATAGGGTTTAAGTGTGTCTCTATATATATATTTATATTTAAGTCCTATTCTAGGTTAGGATCAGAAATAAGTTTCACCACAATTCTGTCACAGAATAATTTATTATAACAGACATGCGCATTGCACGTGCAGTCGCCAACACGTCTTACTCCCGCTACGGTCCGTCACTAAGTGTGTTGAGCAATATGGCGTCGAGAGATACAAAGAAGTGGGGATGAGAGAACATCCAACCGCGGACCAAAGTATATAATGTCGTAGATAGGGAAACTTAATGTATTTCGTAGACACGAAGTATCACAATGATAGAGAGGAAACTCTCTATTGAAAACGGTCATTAGTGATTCCCTACAAATGCAGGAGTACAGGAGCGGGGATGGTGACTGTGAGGTTCGGTAACGAGTGTACGTGCGGTACGCACACAGGTTTATTCACTCGTTACAATTCATTAACACTACTCGTAATATTAGTATTAAATGTTATTAAACATGATTCAATTTGAAGTGTGCTTAATATTCCATTGAAAATCATTCAATACATATATTAGGTGTACAACTTTGCTTCCGCCGTTTTTCGATAGATGGCTGCAGCGGTAAGTGTCGGTTGAAATAGGCAGGTCAAAAATTTTATACAGTAAGCTTGGACATCTGTCAACATAACGACAGCAACACATTAGTGAATTTGTGTTTGCATCAGAAGTGTATTCTCGATTGAAGATGTCAGTTTTTGAGCCAAATTCTCGTCATTTGTGGGAAGTGTTGATTTTCTGCTTTCATTTGAAGAAAACTGCGGCTGAGGCTCATCGAATGCTCTCAAGTGCTTACGGTGACGCTGCTCTTAGTGAAAGAACGTGTCGTGAGTGGTTTCAACGCTTTAAAAGCGGTGATTTTGATGTCGAGGACCGGCATGGCGGCGGAAGAGAAAAAATTTTCGAAGATTCTGAACTGGAGGCATTACTTACTGAAGACTCGTGCCAAACGCGAGAAGAATTAGCAGAATCATTGGGAGTCACTCAACAAGCAATTTCGAAACACCTCAAAGCCATGGGAATGATTCAGAAGCAAGGAAATTGGGTTCCTTATGAATTGAAGCCAAGAGACGTTGAATGCCGTTTCTTTGCTTGTGAACAGCTGCTTCAAAGACAAAATCGGAAGGGTTTTTTACATCGCATTGTAACCGGCGACGAAAAATGGGTCCACTACGATAATCCCAAACGCCGAAAATCATGGGGAATGCCCGGACATGCCTCCACATCTACGCCCAGACCGAATATTCACGGTGCCAAGGTTATGCTCTGCATTTGGTGGGACCAGCTCGGTGTGGTGTATTATGAGCTGTTGAAACCGAGTGAAACTATCACAGGGGATCGGTATCGAACGGAATTGATGCGTTTGAGTCGAGCATTGAAGGAGAAACGGCCACAGTATCAAGAGAGACACGATAAAGTTATCCTGCAACATGACAATGCTCGGCCACATGTCGCAAAACCCGTCAAGACATACTTGAAAACCTTAAAATGGGAAGTCTTACCACACCCGTCGTACTCTCCAGACATTGCTCCTTCCGACTGCCATTTGTTCCGATCGATGGCACATGGCTTAGCTGAGCAGCATTTCCACTCTTATGAAGAAGTTAAAGAATGGATCGATTCGTGGTTCGCCTCAAAAGACGCAAAGTTTTTTCGAGATGGTATCCGACAATTGCCCGAAAGATGGCAAAAAGTAGTGGCTAGTGACGGACTGTACTTTGAATCATAAACAGGTAATCCCTTTTTCAGAATAAAGCCTCAAATTTTCGAAAAAATCGGCGAAAGCAAAGTTGTGCACCTAATATTATATTATTATAACAATTTATTAAAATCTATTCATTGAAAAGAATTTTTTACCATAAAGTATTATAAAATAATAATTTCTATGCTTAAATGAATTTTTATCCTCCATCTTAACACTAAAAATTACAATTGATAACGATTGAACAGTATATACTAAAAAGATATTTAAATTCATTAAAAATTTTTCATTGAATGGTAACATTTCGGATTAAATATCATTCAGAATAATTGTAATTCAATGGAAACTAATCATAATCATAGCGAGGATTAAAAATCATTGATCTTTTTTTAATAGTATTTAATGGAACTTTTTTTAGCGGGGAAAGTGACAAATAAAAACCCTCGTAAAATAACATAAAAAAACCGCGAGTGCAACTCGAATGACGCATAATTCGCAACAAGAGGATTGTCTAAAACCGGAAGGTCATCTGTCTCTCTTTCACCCCACGATTTTAATTTCTATCACTCTTTTCATTATTTGGAATAATAATAGCTATTTACTTTACAAGGCGCGAAAGGAGGCAATTATCGGACGAGTGTGAGGTTGGCGTCACGAGCCGAAGGCGTGTGACGCCATCACACGAGTCGATAATTGCCTGTTTCGCGACGTGTGAAGTACAAAGCTTTTCATGACCAGTGTAACGAATTCGATTTTCGAAACAACAGTGCCAATTTGCACTAGTGTGCTAGTACCGCCAGGATGGCGGAGAATAAGCTGGCTGGGGCCCCGTAAGCTTGTTCGGGAAATACTCTCTCTCCTCTTCACCCTTTCTCTCCTATCGTATTCTATTCTATCCTATTATATCCTATCGTATACTATTGTATCCTATCGCATCTTATTCTATCTTATCCTATGGTATCCTATTATATTTTATCTTATCCTATCGTATCCTAACATTATCCTTAACATTTGTCACTACATTTTTTAATGCATTCTAAATTTCAATGTAAAATCCTATATGACGAAGACTGTACATTCATTTTTGTTTTTTTTGCTAATAATTTATTATTATATCAAATATATTAGAGAGGGGAGAGGAGGTGGTATAATAGGATAGGATACGATAGGATACAACAGGATATGATAGGATACAATAGGATAGGATATGATACAATAAAATACGACATGATACGATAGGATACAATAGAATACGATAGGATACGATACGATATGATGTGATAGGATACGATACGATATGATACGATAGGATAGAATACAATGGAATAGAATACAATAGGATAGGATATGATAGGATACAATAGAATAAAGTACGACAGAATGCAATAGGGTACATTAGAATACGATATGATAGGATACGACAGGATAGATTACAGTAGAATACGATACGATAGGATAAGAGAGAGAGTGGTGGGAGGGAGAGAGAACCTCCGGTTTATTTATTTAGGTATTTTTACTTTCTGTCCTATTTTACTTTCTGTCCTATTTTACTTTCTGTACTACTTTACTTTCTGTACTACTTTTGTAGTATTTACGTCCCTGTAGTATAAATGGCTCCCTTCGAGACGCTTAACATACACCGAAAATTGATGTTTCGGTGCACGTGTCATGAAAAAATGTTTTCCCCCATTTTTTCGAAAAACGAAGAAAATACACACACTCCTGACACATTGGAGATTTTTAAGGCCCGATTTTTTCTCCGATTTGCTCCTTAAATACGTTTAAATGGAATAGATGTGCAAATGCACGGCAAAATTGCTATGTTGCAAAAAAATGTCAATTTTCACGTCTAAGTCCATCGCCCTTAGTAAGAATTCATTACTTACATTTTTACATTCTCATAAGAAAAGTTTTTACATTTTTCTGTGAGCACGATAACTTTTGAAAGAACTAATCTGGTGGATTGAATTATTCTATTGATCTTCGGTATCGAAAACTGAAGGTCAGTTTCTTTAGTCAGCCATTTTGGATAAAAATTGAAAAAAATTGAACTTACCGGTAATATTGGGAACGTCGTGAATATTATCGGTAAGTTATCGAGCGCACCAACCTGAAATGTACAATGACGCTGCATCTATGTGGCGAACAGCTGAACTGTCAATAACGTGTCAAAAAATGGCCGCGGTACCCACAATTTTATTCCACCACTAATTATGGTATTTTAGCTAATCTATTAATTTTTACAAACAAATAAGGAGCTTCCCCCCCTTGTGCACTCTAAAAGTCCACCCTATCCAAACGGCAATTCAATCAGTGCATTTTTAGAGTCAAAAATCTATATATATTGAAATGAGCTGACAGATTAGATTCATTCCGCAGATTTCACCATTTTTTTTGTTTATTTTTATTTTTTTGTCTTTTGCTCGAACAGGCTTAAGGGCATTGCATAAACGAACTCTGAAATTTGTGTAGCTACGCCAATGGGCGTTTCCTATGTATAGGAAGTATCTGATTGGTAGACAATATGGCTTTACGGGATTAAATTGAAATTTCACGCCGGGAATATTATAATTTATGCATCTGTAAGAGAATTTCGTAATAGATTACGTAAAAATTCGTATTTTGGGTTCAAAGTGGTCGAAACCTCAAGAATACCATCGGAAAATGATAAAGTTTTGACATCTATATAGATTGTCACAGCAGACAATATGGCTGCGCGGAAGATTAAATTTCACGCCGAGTATATTTTAATTTATGCATAACTCCGACATTGATGAAATATTCGAAGAACATACAGAAAATTCTAGAACTCCCAACTAAACATCTGTAAAGACAGAATTTCGAAATTCAATACGTAAAAATCCGTAATCTGGGTCTAAACCTCAGGGTGCCGTCCTATGGCAGCAAAAAACGCAAAGCAGAAAGCAGAAAATCATAAGAGTGAAAGAGAGAGTGACTGTATTTTTCTCTTACTCTCTTACGATTTTCTGCTTTCTGTTTTGCGTTTTCTGCTGCCATAGGACGGCACTCTCAAGAACCAACGGAAAATGATAAAGTATTGACATCGTCTAGTGCGTCAGTCGTTCAGCGTAGCAAGAGCAGCGACGCATGTTACCGACTGGAAATTTGTATCACTCGCGTACATTCGATTCCCTCAATATTAACCATCGCAATATTAACCGTATTCCTCCCGCAATATTAACCAGCAGTGACATTTGAGAAAAGGAATTTCGTTAATATTGCGGGGGCCCCTGGTTTGGATTTCGTTAATATTAAGGGAGTCGAGTGTACTCACATGATACATGACGCTGCTCTTGCTATAAACGCTGAACGCTTCATCATTTTCCGATGATCTTCTTCGAATTTTCCGTAAATGCCGGAATTATGCATAAAATTATAATATTTTCGGCGTGAAATTTAATCTCCCGCGCAGCCATATTGTCTGCTGTGACAATCTATATAGATCTCCAAACTTTATCATTTTCCGATGGTATTCTTGAGGTTTCGATTACTTTGAGCCCAAAATACGGATTTTTACGTAATCTATTTCTTACAGATGCTTAGTTGGGAGTTATAAAATTTTCTGTATCACCTTCGAATTTTCCGTAAATGTCGGAATTATGCATAAATTATAATATTCCCGGCGTGAAATTTCAATTTACAGTCGTCTCTCTTTACCTCGCAACTCTTTACCTTGCGCTTCCCCTTAATTCTCGATCGAGCTCTTCCCCCACCACGACCGCGATGGTTCGGCGTCCGAGAATGGTTTAGCTCTCCCTTTACGTTGCCGTCAATGCTTTAGGTCTCTTCACTGTTATAAGATATTTATAAGCTAGTTATAAGTGGTTATAAGTGCTGTTGTACGATGCGGCAAGGTAAAGGGAGAGCGAAACAAAACGCATCGAGCACCGGTCAGGCTCGAGAGTGGGGGAACATCATTTCCAGGAAAATTACTCCCCTACGGTCCCGAGCGCGGCAACGATTACCACGAACAATCCTTATACAGCCTATTAGAGAAGTACCTTTTTACTTTTTAACATTTATAATAAACGGTTCCTCATTGGCACCGATTAGAACCTATTAGACAAATTTAGCAAATAGAATATTAGTTTTCGAAAGCACTTAAGTGACTAATAGAACCACATAGAAAGATTTTTTAAATTATAATTTCCATCTCAATAGTATATTAAATTCCGAATAAAACCGGTTAGAAACCAAACTGAAATAAAAAAACTCTTAAGAACCATTTAGAACCATATAGAGTTGCAAATGGATCCTAAGTACTATTTAAACGGTTTCTATTAATTTCTTAACCATCATTTCTACTAGGGTTATGCAATGCCCTTAAAGGAAAATAAAAAAAAATCAAATTTCAAAAACCACAATATTCTCTTCATCAAATTATCACATGCCCTTATCCTGCTAAAAATACCCATTAGGAATTATAAAACTCCACTTAGATACATACCTTGTAGATGGCAGATTAATATCCTTAGCATGTTAATAGGTCCTAATATCAAATTAATAGGTTTTTAATTTCAATGTGGAACGTACTCGGTTATGTTAGGTTTTTAGTGAGCAATCGTAAATTTCCAGAAATCTGTTTAATTGGTTCTAACAGGTGCTTACGAGGTATTTAACTCAAGAAATTACTTTTTCAAAAACTCTTTACGTGGACCTAAAAGGTTCTTATTAAGCACTGTTTTACAAAAAATTTTACCAAGTCTAGGATTGTGTTTTGAGTAGGTTCTATTAGGAACTAATGCGCTAATAAGAATCAGGCGTTATAATCCATCTGTCCAAGAATCTGATTGTAAGTGGGCCTAAAGGGTTTCTACTTGTAACTGTTTAACACAAAATTTTACCAAGTCTAGAATTGTGTTTTAAGAGGTTCTATTAGGAACTAATGCGCTAATAAGAATCATGCGTTATAATCCATCTGTCCAAGAATCTGATTGTAAGTGGGTCTAAAGGGTTTCTACTTGTAACTGTTTAACACAAAATTCTACCAAGTCTAGAATTGTGTTTTTAATAGGTCCTAATAGGAACTAATGCGCTAATAAGAATCATGCGTTATAATCCGACTAAGTCCAAGAATCTGATTCCGCGTGGGCCTAAAGGGTTTCTACTAGTCACTGTTTAACACAAAATTCGACCGTCTAGAATTGTGTTTTTAAGAGGTTCTATTAGGAACTAATGCGCTAATAAAAATCATGCATCATAATCAATATCATAATCAATCATGCATCATAATCATGCTAATCAAAATCATGCATCATAATAATCATCATGACAACCTTTTCAAAACTTAATAAACGTCAAATACAAAGCCAATGAAAATCCTTTAAAAACATTATGAGCTGCAAATAGAAAGCAACTTAAAACAAAATAGAAATTATTAATGAACACCTTTTAAACTCCAAATACAAATAACTTAAAACCATATTCGATCCCTTTTAGAACATTCCGAAAGAGAACCTAATCAGGACCTCAAATTTGCCAAGCTTCTGCTGATTCTTGGCCCAGCAATAGCCTATTACTGGGCCGAAAGTCGGCATTACTCCGGCAAACGATATTGGAAGTCAAAAAGCCAGAGTCCTGCTCAGCGATGGCACTTTCCTGGGCCAAAAGTCGGCATTACTCCAGCAAACCGTATTGGAAGTAAAAATGCCAGATTCCGGCCCGGCAATGGCACTTTATTGGGCCGAAAGTCGAAATTACTCCGGCAAACCATATTTAAAGTCAAAATGCCAGATTCCGGAAGAGCGATGGCATTTACTGGTACTTTAAAGAAGTGCAAAGGATTTTAGGGATTTCATAGATACTATTAAAGACTTTAAAATAATTTTAAATTAAATAATTTATTATTTATAATTAAAATATATTTTTTGACAAAATTTTATTTTAAATTATTTAATGAAAATTGTTTTATGAAATAGAATTTTGCTAGTCCTATTATATCAATCATTACTACAATATACTTTTTATGACACGTGCACCGAAACATCGATTTTCAGTGTATGTTAAGCGTCTCGAAGGGAGTCATTTATACTACAGGAACGTAAGTACTACAAAAGTAGTACAGAAAGTAAAGTAGTACAGAAAGTAAAATAGGACAAAAAGTAAAAATACCTAAATAAATAAACCGGAAGTTCTTTCTCCCTCTCACCACTCTCTCTTATCCTATTGTATCCTATTCTATTGTATTCTATCCTATCGTATCCAATCACATCCTATCGTATCCTATCATATCATATTGTATCCTATCCTATTCTACCACCCTCTCTCTCTCT
>CAJFCO010018141.1:59418-77961 GCA_904066015.1 Synergus gifuensis | reverse complement strand
CATTTTTTTCGTGTTTTTTTTTGGTTTTTTAAAAATATCTCAAAAACTATATGAGATATCGAAAAAACAAAAACACCAATGGATTCTGCGTTAAAAAACGCATCGAAAGCATGTATCGCTTTTCGTGAAAAAATTTTTTCACCCTTTTATCACACGATTTGTGATTTTTCGAAAAAATTTTTAACTCAAAAAAACTAAAAAATTTGAGATCAACGAAAAAAACGGAGGTCAGATTCGGATTCAGCACGGAAAACTACCATGGAAATGATATATCTCGTCCCAACCCGACATAGGTCATATTTTGTTGTCAAGTGTTATCAGGCATGTATATAAAGCATCGGAAAAGAACATTTGTTCAGTTACAAATTTGCACAAATTATTGTATAAAGTTTTACAACATAAAATGATAATCAATCCGTTAAATATAATATCGTTATTGACAATAACGTTCAATGCGGAAAAACTTGGCATTAAACCTTCTGAAATAACACCTGAGGAGGTAAATCTTCATGATGTAATAGAGGATATCATACGGAAAAATATGTTCGATTCCTCATTTATTATTGAGAATTCAGTTGAGTTACAATTTGTCGATGGGGATAGTCAAATTGACATACAACCGATTGAAGATGAAGAACAACAAGAAGAAAACGATTATGGTGAAGTACCTAGTTGTTTATATGAAGAGGAGAGAGTCAATTTCGACTATAAAAAAGAAGCTGTTGAATTTTGGAATTCTGGGAAGGAAAAGAGTTTATCTTTTACAACCGTTCAAGATGCTTCGTTCAGAGCGAAAATTGAGAAGATGGCAAGAACAAGTCAACAGTGGTGGTGACCGAGAAGATAAGCTATATAACGTTGTAAAATACACTTTCGACAATTTGAAGGAGGCTATTGATTCGAAGATGACAGTTCACGATATAGATCTTCGCAGATGGGCTTTATAAAAGAAGCGTGAATTGGACATGCCATGGTTTAAAGCACCACGTTGGTGGGTATGGAAATTCAATAAAGTGCATAACGTTGTTTCGCGAAAAATCACAAAATTTATATCTGTATCGTCTTTACATGAAACTAGATATATAGAACAAGAATGCGATGTTTTTAAAAACAATGTAAAATCAGAAATTATAACGTATGGGGAAAGCAACATTTTCAATTCCGATAAAAGTGGCTTCAATTTGGAATTACACAGTGGAAGAACTTTGAGTTTTCAAGAAACAAAAACTGTGGAAAATGTTGTTCAATCGGTGCCCTCCACCACGCATAGCTATACAATTCAGCCAACCATATCTGCCGATGGAAGATTACTTTCACCCCTTTTTGTAGTTTTAAAAGAACCGCCTGGACAATTTGGACCTAGAGTAAAAGAAGGACTTTTTAAAGTAAACAATATTTATTTGCAAGCCTCTAAATCTGCGGTAAACTTTCTTCAGAATTACTGCAAATGTGGCTTCAAGATGTATTTTTCCCTAACGTAGGAGAAAATTCTTTGTTATTGTTAGATTCATGGAGTGGCCGATGTGAACGAACCATGCAAACTGCTATACCAGAAGGTAAAATTCTTTCACTAAAAACAATTCCAAAAGGCACAACTGGGAGAATTCAGCCCTTGGATGTGTTTGGCTTTAGGATCTGGAAGAATTTCGTACGAAAAATCTCTGATACTTCTATTCTTTTGAGGTCTGATATTAATTTGCATAATAGGAATACAAATATATACAAATATATACAAATATATACAAAATAGACCTCCACGTTTTGACAACCCTGTAGACTTTTGTTTCAACAAAGATATGGAACCTTCTTGTGATATTTGCGGTGATGTTGCAGTAGTAACATGTGCATGGTGCAAGAAGAAGTTGTGCTTAAAACACTTTTTCGAAGAATATCACTTCTGTGAAAACTTTGTGCCTTAAAAATCGATTGTTATTGTTTCATTTCATCTAATATTTTATTATTTAAAAAAGGTTTAGATTAAAATTAGAATTAGAATTAGATTACAATTTTATGTAATGAAAATTATTTTATGTCTTGAAAATGTTGAAACTAAAACACACTCATCATTTTACACATTTATTTTTTATTTCGGAGAAGATATATTGCAACTCGAAAGCCTTGAGCAATAAGGGTTGCGAAGGGGTATGTGTATGTATGTACAAATTTCAATGGAGATATGTATGTGCCGGAACCTAAATAAAAGTTCTATAAATAGTTATGTTATTCACCTGCTAAACAAAACATAAAAAGTTTTCGAGGGGTAGTTTTTACATAACGAGGATTTATTAATATAAGAACAAGTGCCATCATTAACAAAAAATTAGTTATATTATAATAATATTGATTGTCCAACCCAAATAAGTATATATTTTAATCCACTACTTACGGAAATGGTATATTAATAAATATATTTTTTATTTATTGACAATATTAAAGGGGTATATGGCATATAATTTAGGGGTTATTTCGAATAACTCTGATGATCCATAATACAATATAATATCAAAACAAGATATTTGCAGTAACAAAGTCCAAAATCTTAAACTATATATGTCGTAAGACGAAGCATTCTAAGGGTAGATTTTCTGAATTATGATATTCTAGAGGGTAATTTTTTTGCAAATCAAGCTAGTATTGTAATAAAGAATCAATTAGAACAATTTTGTGTAAAAACAAGAAAGAAAATACAATGATACCTCTTCAAACAGTAAAAGAGTCAAAAATATTGAAGGGGTGATTTCAACCCCTAAATATGAACGATTGCCAAAAAAATTATTTTTTTTCTTTATAGTAAAGTTACAAAAAATTAGTTACAAAAAAATCGACGTCGGACACCAACCTAACTCCACTTGTTAGACGTATTATCACTAAATAAGATAATGTAATCTATAATTTAATTTGGCTTTGGCTGCAAGTTATACATAAAAAATATTAAATATAATTTTTATAGTAAAAATATTTCTTTTTTAAACTGAGAAATACGTATATTTGTTTTTTTCGATGATAATATTGTAGTTTATATTGTTCAACATACTCTTTTTATTAGATTTTTCTTAGTCGTTCTACTAAAGAAAAAAAAGTACAGAAAATGGTCCTGATTCATGATTCGAGCCAGCTGTAGATAATAGAAAAATCAAATTCTAATCTAAGTTGTATTAGTTGTTACAAATAGTATGAAGGCTGTAGGTATTTTTAAGATTTTGGCGCAAAAATCACAGAGTAACATTTGGATAGGTATCCGATCGTATTACCGAACCACACAGTCATGCCGTTTTTCTCTCTATTTCAACCTCCAACCTTCGGATGCGCCAGTCTTTCATCCTGAAACAATTAAATTCAGTTCATTGTAATTTTATATCATAAACCAGAATAACACAAAAAATTATTTAAATATTTCTTGAGGTACGAAATTTTAATCTTCAACCGCAATTAAAAAACAATAGTAATACCTTTTTTATTCAAAATTTCTTGAAATATTTTTAATTCTCGACAAACTTTAAAATCCCTTAAAATCAGTAAAAACCTCTTGAAACTACTTAGAGATCTATTCCAATGAATTCGATTTTATTCGCGGTCAATCCAAGATATTATTATAATTCGATTCCATCCGATCTAATCTGATTTTTAAACAGATTCTAATCCAGTTGATCCAATCTAATCTGAGATGAAACACAACATTTCTATCCAACTGACCCTGCTGGAAGTATAGATAGAAATCCTATCCCTTTCTATCTCCTTCTATCTCTAATTGTAAGATAGAAAGGGTTTGTTGTTTATCCCTTTCTATCTCTCGACTATCCCTTCTATATTTTTCTATCTCCATTTCAATCCACATTCACGCTTAACATTTTGAATCTCCTCTTTTCTCTCCCTTTGTATCTCTTGTCTATCTGCGCCAGCCCTATCCGACTAAAGGGAAATGCAGTTGTCGCTTATAAGTAACCACTTGGCGGTGAACTAATCCGTCGGTGGCACGTAGATCGTCCTGTTTGAGAAATTAATTAGTCATTTATGGGAAAATCAATGATTAATATTAAATAAAAACATTTCTGATCTCTTTAGTTTACAAAATTAAGACTAATAATTGTTAAATAGGTAATTGATATTTAAAAAAATATAAGAGTAATTGGAATCTAAAAAGACCTGTTTTTATAAAAACCCATATTTAACATATCAAAAAATTCACAAAAATAAGCTACATTTCACTATTATCACCAAAAGCCATAATATTAATTAAAAATCGTTATTCTATTATTTTTCAAGTGTTCTCCCATAGGATGCAATGCTTTTCTAGCACAGGACAGATGTGGCGCTATTTGCTGGCGAGCGGATGCGTTCTTCGATTATGTGGGATCTTATAAGCGACAACGGCTGCTGTACAAAAGTTCGGAGAGTCGGATAGGGCTGATCTGGGCCTAACTCTTTCTAGGTTTTATCTATCTCCGCCTATCTCTTTCTATCTCCATCTCAATTCACATCAACGCCTATCTCTTTCAATCTCCACTTCTATATATCTTTCTATTTTGTGTCCATCTCCGTCTATCTCTTTCTATCTCCTTGTCAATCGCCGTTCTCTCCTATCTCTTTCCATCCCCACTTCTCTATCTCTTTCTATCTCTGTATACAATCTGTTTATCCTATATATCTGTTCTCTCCTATCTCCTTCCATCCCCACTTCTCTATCTTTCTATCTCTGTATATATCTGTTTATCCTTTTTTATCTCCATTTAAATCCACATCCACGCCTATATCTTTCAATCGACACATCTATATTCCTTCCTATTTTTCGCCTATTATTCTAGTCTATCCCTTTCTGTCTCCTTGTCAATCTAAATTCGCTCTTATCTCTTTCAATCCCCACTTTATTCCTGTCTATCTCTCTCCTATTATCGCATATACCTTTCTATCTTCTTGTCAATCAAAATTCGTTCCAATCTCTTTTAATCCCACCACTTTTCTGTCCCTTTCAATCTCTCCCCTATCCCCTATCCTCATTTATCTCTTTCTATTTCTTTGTTAATCAAAATTTACTGCTATGTGTTTCAATCCCCTGATTTCTGTACCAGCCTATTTCTAAACTTAACGTCTTGAATGTCTTCTTCTCTGTTTCTATTTAACTCTTATATTGAAATTTATCCTTGTTTATCTTATTTTGGTTAAATTATTTATTTTTTAAAAAGTAGTTATTTGTAATTAATTGAGAGCATATACATTTATTGGAGGCGTTACCTTAGTAGCCATATATGTATATTCTCCCAATTTATTCTTAAATGAATAAATAAAATACATCTATAACATAGAGAAGAGCGGGTTAAAAGATAAAGGAGTGGAACCATATTGACGTAAGGAAATATTGGGTGGATAGAAGTAGCTGACATTGAAATAGATAGGATATACAAAAAATTGAAAGACAGAGAAGTGAAAATTGAAAGAGGTAGGCGTTGATGTGTATTGAGATGGAGGTAGAAAAAGATAGGTGTTTTTGTGTACTGAGATGGAGATATAAAGAGATAGGCGTTGATGTGTATTCAGATGAGATAGAAAGTGATAGACATAGATAGACATAATTCCTAAGTCCTGCACTAGCTCAGTGGACTAATTGTTGGAGAGTAAACTCGATGCGTGCGGGTTCGCGTTCCTATAGATGCTGATTTTTCAGCGTTATATACATTAGGCGTATGATTAGAATAATAATTATGTATGTACAAAATATTGTAGTTATAAAATTATTATGCATGTTTAAAATATGAAAATTAATAAGTTAATAAGGGATCGATAGCATTGGGGATAGAAAGTGATACAAATTTGTAGCAAGGGAGATAGAATTGGAAAGAAAAGAATACAATTTTTTGGGAATAAATAGACTAAGAGATAGAAAGAGATGCAGATTACAGTCTGTTCAACAAGAGCGTGTTCGCGATATTTTGAAAACTATTGGAGATTTTTGAACGTTTTTTTTTTTTAAATTAAAGGACGTTCAAAGGAATAATGCGCAATTACTTAATAAATGGTCCAGTCCTCATCGTTGTCCAGAATGGCCTGGCACCTTTCGGCATGCTTTCAGCATAGTCCGTTGGTAAATCTGGCCATATCTTCTTGATTTTTTGCGACAGCTGTTTTAGGGTGAATGCACGATTTCCGGTAAGCTTCCTCTTCAAAATGCTCCAGACATTCTCGATTGTATTTGCATCTGGAGACTGTGATGGCCAGTCAAAGGTTGTGATGTCATTTTCCGTTTTCCAAGCGTTGCAGAGACGGCTTCGATGTTTCGGGTTGTTATCCTCTTGCAAGATCCAATCGGCATTATCGGCTCCAAACATCTTTTTAGCAGACCTTAGAAGACCACATTGATATATTTGAAGCATTTTCTGAGCATTGAGGTTCTCGGTGAAGAGCTCTAAACATACAAAACCCTGGTTGTTACTCGAGTTTTGCCTCTTTCAGGAAGGTTGACGACTATTTTATCAACTTAATACCGCTCAACCCACTTCACAATGAACGATTTTGACTTTCTCAAGTATTTAGCAGCCACTGTGAGAGACATTTTTGGTCCTTTTGGATGGTAACACAAGAAGACGGCTTCAAATCGTTTAGCGTAAACGGAACTCATTTTAACTTGCGTGCGTTTTCTCGGACGGTTCGAGCGATACTGAAGCGGCATCATAAACGCGCATTAGTCATTTGAACGTCCTTTAATTATAAAAATCTCAAATAGTTTTCGAAATATCGTGAACACGCTCTTGTTGAACAGACTGTACCAGGAATAGAGATAGACTGAGAGATAGGACGAGATAGATATTACTAGAAAGAGATAGATTGAGAGATAGGAAGAGATAGATATCACCCGACACGGGGATACAATGGTGGATAGAAAGGGATAGCTTTTTGGTGATGCAAAAAGGATACTTGGAAGAGATAGAAAAGTTCTATCTCTTTATATCGCCAAGTTTCTATTTTGTACTATCTCTTTACTTCCAGCAGGGGAGTCTGATTCAATTCGAGGTCAAATCAAGATTTCTATCCGACTGAATCCGACCTAATCTGAGGAGAAACCCAAATATTTCTATTAAATCTGACCTAAACAAGTTTTGATATTAAATTCACTCGGATTGGGGCCACGTATAGAATGAGACTAAGACTCGTACGGATTGATTTCAAATTCACTCGCATTAGGAGCACGAATTGAAAGGATTGGTTTGACTTGAAGGTATGCATTGAAAAGTGTTTTCTGATTATTTATAAAACTTACCTTGATTATTTTTCAGAAACTCCGTTCCTATTCGAAGATAAATCATCGTTACAAGAATATTTCTTCCAATCTTCTCTGCTTGACTGAAGCAAATTGTTGCTGCCTTCCCTTTTTGAATCACAGCTGTAACGACTCTCTGAATTTCCGTTAGGAAGAGAAACAGATGCATATTCAGAACTATTTGACGGCAATCTTTCTTCATTATCTTTAACGATCCTTAAGTCTTCTTTATTTAATCCAACATCTGTGCTTGGATATTTTTTCTGCAAATTTATCGTATCAGACGTACATTGGATCTTGTGCATCAAATCAGATGAAATGGCATTATATGGAGCATCATTGGAATAAGTTGAAAACTTTTTCCTGACAGCAGAAGATTTCGTGGACAAAATATTATTGTAAAAGCTATAGCGACTTTCAGCAGGAATTCTATTATTATCTAAGTAGTTATTTGTTCTAGTTTGATCTCTGATTTTCGAACCAGTGAAACTAAAGTTTCTCGGTAACGTCATGCTTGACAAATATGCGTTCCTTGATGAGATATTAAGAGTCACTTTTCGATGGCGGTCATTAAATCTCGAATAGAAGCTTTTTCTTCTAATTCTATCAGTTATGGATTCTTGTTCTTGATCTAGCAAAATTGGCGAACATGCCAATGCAGAAGAACCTAAATCACCGGAATCGCTTATCTCTTCTCTATTTTCAAATCGTGAATGAGTTTCATTCAGAGATCCGGATTCTAAATTGTCATCACATATCTCGTGTTCACATTTTTCAGACTTTGAAACATTTTCACTGACATCGACAACATGAATTTCATTCTCATTTCTTTTCACAATCATAACTTCATTTTCCAAGTTTGAGGCACTTGGCTTCATATTTTTGAACTTTTTTGTTACTTTAAGATTATTGCATATTATTTTTTCAGCTTCACCAACTTTCACTAAATCATCTTTGGAGACACTTTCTGAAAATCTTTTTTTCTCGGGTAACTTAATTACAGTTGATATTTTCTCAGCTTTCTTTACTTCGCTACCGATTTTTTTCTTTTTAGTAATTTTATCATTTTCTTTATCTTCTTTCACTTTTGACATCGTTGTTGAATTCGTTGTCGATATCCTGAGCACAGGCTTCTTTTCAGGTGAAGTTTTGAGAGCCCTTTTTTCACCTGAATCAGAATTTTTCGAAGTTTTCTCCACGCACTTTATTTTCTCCGATTTTTCTGTTTTGGTAGTTTTAGTTTCAACCTTATCCGTTTTCAATTTCTTTTTCTCAAGACTGTACTTTTTAACAAATTTCGAACAGTTCTCTAGAGACTTTTTCACTTCCGTTTTTGATCTTTGTAACAAACTTGCTGGCTCTTTCTTTTTTGATTTCTCTAACAAAGTCTGACCCTCATCCATATTTTTATGGGATGTTTTTTTCTTTTCTACAACAGTTGATTCGCTTTTCTTGAATTTGGTTGGTATTTTACTTCGAAATCGCGAATCATCTTTAAGTTCAGGATTTTCAGAATTTTCAGGAATGTATGTTTTAGGAAAAGCTTCATTTTGTTCGATGACACGACTGTTAATTGAAGATTTGGTTTCCCCTGATTCTATTTCCTCTTTTATAATCGAATTCAACTCCCTTTTCAGCGCTGGAATGTCTTCACTTTTCTCAGATTTATCTTCTCTTTTCTTCATGAATCTCGACTTCCTCCTTTCATTCTCCAACGCTTTCTGTGCCTCCTTATTTTTAAAATATTGACTCTCCTCTCTCGGAGTATCAAAAAAGTCTGGTCTCAAAAACCTCGAAATGCGACGTTGTTTCTCCTTCTTAGTTTCATCTTTAACTTCCTCTTGATTAGAGCTAAATCTATTAAATTTACTCAAAATTGACCTCTCCGGTGAAGAAGAAATCACACTTTTTTGAGATCCAGCGAAGGATTTCCTCCGATTCGTATCTAACATGTATTCTCTATTCAAAGAACTTGATCTGTATCTTAGGCTAGAAATGCTGCTACTCCGTTTAGCTATGGAATTAATTTCAGAAATAAGATTTTCATTCTTATTTGCACTGTATTTGGAATTGATATTCAAGTCGAAATCTAAGTGCTCGAAGTTCTTCAATTTGGAGGCTTTGATCAAACTTTCAGCCGCTAGTATTCTTATTTCAAAATTCTTAGATGCTTCAGACTTATAAGGTAAACCGTAATCTAATATATTTGAAAATGAGTTCGTTGGTGAAGATTCACAGGAAATGATTGAACGACTAGATATGGAATCTTGTAAATTCGTACCTGAATCACAAGCTGCGATGGAAATTTCCGAAGTCAATGTAGGTTGTTCTGCATCGCTGTTCCAAGAGTCTGTCTTTATAACCGACAGTTCTTGAATTTTACTGGCACTAGAATTATTCCCATTTTCCTTGTTATGTGTTCGCCACTTGGAGAGCAGTAGCATTTCTTTAGCATCCATGTTTATGAGACTATTCGGTTGTTTTAACGATGTAAAAGATCCATTTCGCGGTATCATTAAACTATTGCTTTTTCTAAAATTTCTTTCCTCGGATTCGGATTGCTGCAGAGGTCCATTCACATTACGTAAAGTTGAAAAAGAACCAGATAAATAATTTCTAGTTTCCTCCATTAATCTGTTGTGTAATCCGTGAGTCAATCTTGGAGTAAAACTGCAGTCGAAAGGTTCGATGTGTTCTTTGGAAAAATGCGCTCCTTCTGTTACAATGCCTTCGTGATGAATTCTACCTGAAACCAGTAGGAGATATTTATGACAACACGTATTTCATTCAAAGTATATCGACATTTAATAATAATTAACTTATTTCGAGGAGTTAATAGTTCTCGAAATCTGGTGTATTCTCCCTGATGAAATCTTTTGAAGTCTTTTAAATCTTTTAAATTCTTTGAAAAATAAATTAATTAATTTCTCCCTTGAAACCTTTTAAAATTGTTTTGAAATCCCTTGAAATCTTTGGAAATTGTTTTTAAATTATTAGAAATTCTTTAAGATCTTTTTAAATTCGTTTGAATTCTTTCCAGATCATTCTTAAATCACTAGGGATTCTATGAAATCTTCTTGAATTCTTCTGAAATATTATTGAAATCACTTGTTACCTTCTAATATCTCTTTGAAAGCTCCTTTAACCCTTCGCGTACACACTGAGTCATTTTGACTTTGACTAAAAATAGCGCTCAGGTTTGAAAAAATGGCTGTATCATGGTATCGTAGCCTTAAAAAGTAAAGTTCAATATCCCAATTATACGTTTAGACAGCTTCTGTAGCATGCTGAGTCATCAATAATTGTTGCGAAGCAATTGAAATTGGGACAGAGTCAAGATGACCCTTGTGTGTATAACTATAATTACTTTATTACAAATTTTTTTTTATTTTTTATAATAAAAAAATTTTTTCACTCATGTATCATCTTGCCAGTATGCGAATAAAATACCTTTTTTAAGGTACACTATAGAACTATTTTTTTATTTTTAAGCATACTTTTGTTACGTACCAGCCCTATGAAAATATTCATTTTTATTTTTATAAATAAATTCTTAAAAGAAATTTCCCACTTGCAAGATTGACTCAATAAATTTCGCCAGAGACTTTAATAAATGAACTAAATACATTAAGAATATTTTCTGAGGTCACTGGCAGCTGTAACCCGAGCTGTTAACGCAACACCTCGGTGAAGAATAACTGAACAAGCCTCGAAGCATAAACTGAATTTTCAAACATAAAAAGATAGAAATTAAAATTATAATTTCTAATATTATATTTTTTCTCATATATAAAGATTTTGTAAGTTAGCGTAATGGAATGGTATGATGAGAATGAATGAAAGAAAGAAGTTACGACTACTACAGACGGACACTCATTCCAAGCAATAATGCATAGGAATATAGTGGCCGCTCGGAGGTGCGTTATCGGACACTCCACCTCTCTCGCCCGACCTTCCTATATCAAATTCGTCCTTCCGCATTTTTCTCATCAAGATTCTAAGCTATTAAGAATCAAATCACTAAACTCAGCTGTGATAATAATATAACATTGGCAAATTATATTCTATTTAATATACACTCAATTCAAATTGAGTTGAAAAATAAAATAAAAAATAATCCTGAAAAATTAATACAAACGAATATTGCAAAATGTCTCTCTATCTGCATTTTAATTACAATTCAGCAAATTCCTGTTCGCCTGCACGACGAACGGAAAGAATTATTTCTAAATACAATTCGGAAGCAACCGATCGTAGGTTCATTGCCTTTGATCCACTTGCCAACAGAAATTCACATTCTGCAGAATTGTCAAAATTGCAATATACATACAAAAGTTCTTTCACCTCGATTCCCCTGATCTTACAAATCATACCATATCTTTCAGCCAATCAAAAATTCCAGACTCCTCAAAATTTTCCCACCAAATCAACCGATGACATACCTATGACGGGCATTATAAAATCAAGGCAATTAGTTGCTCTTGGCAGTCTGACGAACTTCTACTTCGAGTATAGAAGTTTCCCTTATTAAAGTTAAATACGGACAATCAGTGCCCGTTTCATAAAATTAGTTCTTTTCGTAACCGCGCTCTCCTGTCGGGTGGCCCGGACAATCCGCGAAAAGAGAAGCTTAGACGTCAGCTTCTAAGACATTCTGGATATCCAAAAGCGCCGAGAAAGTTATCCCGAAGGAATTTGAAAGTCGAGTCGAATTGAACGAGGGACGCAAAACCTCTAAATTCTACTCGATTGGAGGACAAAGAAATTCAATTTGTCAAATTATTCTGAGCCGTAATTTGGCTAGAAAATTTATTCAGTTGAATTTCTTTGGCTGTCTTGAAGGAATAATCTGACCTTTTGGACGCGGCATGTTTTAAGTATTTCCCTTTATAAAAACTACCGAAAAGTGCGGGAGATCGCTCACGTCTGCTATAGAGGACTGATATAAATTATCTAGCTCGAGTAGATAGATGCAAAAGTGAATCCTAAAAGTTAAGAAAACTATCTAATAGTGCGGGAGTATACTTGAATACCTCTGCTAGAGGACTGATAAAAATTATCTAGCTCGAGTGGAAAAGTGCAACAGTGAATCCTGAAAGTTAATTAACTTTTACATCAGAACTGGTGAGCATAGAATCGGAGTAGTTTATAGATTAGATAATCAAAATTAAAAGAAAAAAATCGTCGTCGTGAAATAAGTGTGTGTTTGCACTTTATCGGCCCCAAATAAAATGAGATCTCCTTCTGAGAATCTCTTTACGAGTTTTATTTATAAATTATACAAACATTTTTGTCACATCAGTTAAGGGATTCAATCTAGAATTTCAAAACGAGCGGGAATCTATACTATAGAAATTGTAACCGGAATCATAGGAAAATGCACAGGAAGGAGTGTTGAGATTTGATTGCTCTCATTCGCTTCGGTTGAAAGCTATCTGTGTGATTTTATTGTGACTCCAGTGAATTTATGTGAAGCGTGGGAAAAACTGAAGTGCTTAGTGTGCTTGAATTGACTAGAGTTGTTATGAATTAACAACGAACCTTTGAATAAATTCAGCCCAATAGGGAAGAATCGGACCAGCTAGTGCAACTCCGTTTCATCCCTGATGGTAGTTAGTAAGCTACTTTAGGAACGGGTAAGACAAATAATTTTGTATCGTTCCAAATAAATTTACATTTGTTATCTTATATTCTAAAACCTTAAAAATACTCGTCTGATCCAACTCAACAAAGAATGTCTTTTGTACAAACAGGGATTTGTTGATTGAATTCAAAAAGGGGGTTTCAGAATATATTTCTTGATTGCTTATATAGAACATCAAGCTTTATTTATTTATCTCCCATCAGATGACAATTTTTCATCCTCGGATGAGGACAGGTAATTTACGTATCCCGCACAAATAATTAAAGAGATTAAGGGCATGCTCTGCGCTTGGTTATGAAAAATTTTTTTTGGCGCTCACCATGTCCAAACGGAATCATATATCGCTCTCAAAATTTGGAATATAGGAAATGAGACATTAAATTACGTTTTTATATTCAGTTGGAGCCATAATTTTGAAAAAAAAATCAGATCCCTACTTTACCGACTTGATTTTTTTTCAAAATTATGGCTCGAACTAAATATACAGACGTAATTTAATGTCTCATTTCCTGTATTCCAAATTTTGAGAGCGATATATGATTCCGTTTAGACATGGTGAGCGCCAAAAAAATTGGTTACGTCGTCACCGTAGAGCATGCCCTTAAACTTATCAATCTCTTCTTCTCTGTAATTCTCCGACCAGCCAAACTTTCCTAACTTTTCTCTCCACACGATTTTCTAGGAATATTATTCATTCGTTACACTGAGGATATTTACACAAATTTTAAATATTAAATAAAAATAAATATTAAAAATTTTTTAAATTTAAAATCCATAAAACTTAATTTTTTGCAAAATTCATTTTTTTCACGGATTTTTTTAAATATGTTAAAGACTTTCAAGACACTTATAATACTTATAGATTGCTTTTCACTGCACGCTTATCCCTTTCAATAGCCACATCTATATTCCTTCCTATTTTTCGACTATACTAGTCTATCCTTTTCTGTCTTCTTGTCAATTTCAATTCGCTCTTATCTCTTTCAATCCCCACTTCTTTATTCTTGTCTATCTCTCTCCTATTATCGCCTATACCTTTCTATCTTCTTGTCAACCAAAATTCACTCCAATCTCTTTTAATCCCACTTTTCTAGTCCCTTCTAGTCTCTTTCCTATCCTCATCTATCTCTTTCAATTTCCTTGTCAATCGAGATTTACTGCTATGTGTTTCAATCTGATTTCTGTCGCAGCCTATTTCTAAACTTATCTTCATGAATGTCTTCTTCTCTGTTTCAATTTAATTCTTTTCTAATCAAATTTATCCTTGTTGATAGAGAAGAACGAATTAAAAGATAAAGAAGTGGAATCATATTGACGCAAGGAAATATTGAGTGGATAGAAGTAACTGACATTCAAATAGATAGGATAGAAAAAAGATAGAAAAAGACAGAGAAGTGGATATTGAAAGGGATACGTGTTGATGTGTATTAAGATGGAGATAGAAAGAGATAGGCGGAGATAGACAAGAGATAAAAAGGGATAGAAAAGAGGAGATTCAAAGAGATAAAAGCGAATTAAGATAGAGAAGTGGGGATGGAAAGAGATAGGAGAGAACGGCGATTGACGAGGAGATCGAAAGAGATAGGCAGGGATGGACAAAAGATGGAAAGAGATAGAGAAGTGGAGATTGAAAGAGATAGGCGTTTATGTGGATTGAGATGGAGATAGGAAGAGATAAGCGGAGATAGACGAGAGATAGAAAGGGATAGAAATGAGGAGATTCAAAGAGATAAGCGTGAATGTGGATTGAAATGGAAATAGAAAGAGATAAAGGGTATAGGCGAGAGATAGAAAGGGATAAACGATCGTTATCTCTTTCTATCTGAGAAATAGAAGGAAGTAGAAAGGGATAGGATTTCTATCTGTTTACTTCGAGCAGGAAACCTCACACTCTTCGGGAATTGCCTACCTTCCCAACTTCTTAAATAAATAGCTATTAATATACTTGAAAATATACCTCTAAATTGTGGTAAATGAAAAAAAAAAACAGGGCCAGATTCACTCGGACTGTAGATGTTCGCAAAAATAGGTGTGTACTCGAAGGGATAAACTTTTAAAAATCCTTTAAGATTCTTTAAAATCCATTGAACTTCAATTTCAAAAAATTAGGTGAAATCTGTCGAAATCCCTTCATATCTTGAAATAATTTTGAAAGTCGAAATCTTTTTTAAAATCTTTTGAAATATCGCGAAATCTTCGGAAATCTTTTTTAAATCAGTGAAATCCTTCAAATTCCACGAGAAATTTTTAAATTCTTAAAGATCATTTTTAATACCATAAAATTGTATAAAAGCAGTTAAAAAATATGTTGACATTTTAACCCTTAACCGACTCAAGTCCGTACTCGAACGTAAATGGTACAACGGGTGTTTTCTACCCCACATGTTCAAACGTGTATTGTGCAGTTGGTGTTGAATATTTTGAACAAAATAGTAATGTAAATAAAAATAATTATCTAAATTAGTTTAAGGTGTGTTTTTAAAATACTTACTTTCTGGATACCAACATATTTTTTTTAGGTATTTACATAACTCAAAAAATACGCACTCCTATGTACCCTATTTTTATTACTATTTTTTTATGATGGAATTTATATTACCTCGTGTATACAATTTACTGATAATTACATCAGGTCTTACAATTTTCGACAAGTATCTCGGAATGGACGATTTTACAATTGGTTGGTTACGTATATGTGCTCGAGTTTATAGGTTTTCACCTATTTGAATGTGTGTTAAAAACCGTCAGTCGCCGTCCTCTTGGATAAAAAATATTATGTCGTCATTGCAGACACAAAAAAATGTTTACGATGTAATGAGTCGGAATCCCAGTATCAGCGGCTTGTCACGTTGGGAAAGCGGCTCCGCGGTCATCGTCATCCAGTGACCGTAAGTCATCAGCAGAAGATGATAATATAATTTCATCCAATAGGAATAAAAAGTGCGCTGTTTGCAGCAAGTATATTAAGAAAATACATAGTTATAAAAGAATAGTACAGTCTACAGATGAAGTAAATGATTTTTCTCTTTGCTTAGATAAAAGCATTGTTATTAGTGATATTTCATGTGGGGCCTGTCACGTTTTTATTTTGAAAAACAGGAAAGTAAATGATTGTAGGCGACTAGCTGACAATGAAGGACTCATCAGACACTCTATAATAGTTTCTGAGAGCGATTATTCTTCGCAATCAAATCCTGAAGATCCAGTATTCAAGAGATGTATAAGACGTAAAGTAAGAAAAGATGTAGAGTACACTCATAGGCAAATTCAAAGGGTTGTATTAGAGATCTTCAAGGTAGAGTTGAGACACGGGGTACTCCAATTCTGATTGGTGCCGCTGAACCGGAACTCGCTATTCGAACATTGGCGGGATTTTCAAATCAAGTGTTTGTTCCATGACAGATTTAATACAAGATAAAGAGAATGGCATTAGAGTAAACATTTAAAATAAACGAAATGTGATTAAAAATTATTTTTAGGCATATATATTATACAAATTTTAATAAATAATATTGGTTAAACAAATACATTTTACAGGTTAGTTAGAAACAAAGCTTTGGTTCTATAAGGTTATAAATATAAGGGTGATTCCATATCATATTTACAACTGAAAAATAAAATCGCCTCGAATATTTTTTTTCGTGTTTTATTGAAAACAAATATTCATATTGAAATAAAAAAAATACGTGTCTATTTGTTTTGTATCTAAAACGCGAAAAAAAAATATTCGATGTATAATAGATTATTAGATGTATAATAAAATTTCAGACTAAACGCACTTTTTGAGGTTTTGAATTCCTTTTTTTTTTCTTTTTTTTATTTAGTTTTAATGTGTAGGATGGCTCCCGATACTCACTGTTTTGAGACCCTTGTTTCGCGCCTGTCTAATTCTGTCAACTTTTCAGTTCGATTTGAATTCGAGATTTTAAAAGCAAAAGAGGGTAAATTTAGAGTTCTTTGGTATCAAAAAAAAGAAAAAAGAAATGAGCAAAGTATGCTAAGTCACCAGTTTTTCGAAAAATTACTTTTCTAGAGAAAAAGTTATGGGTACTGTAAATAAATATAATTGAAATTATATTCTTGTTTTGGAAATGGGTGGATGGAGGTGTATAGCTCCAAATTGCAATGTTGGTTATGACACCAATAAACAAAAAGTTCACAAATTTAGCGTTCCCAAATGTCCTGAAAAAAGGAAGAAATGGCAAAGAGCTATTAAACGGGACAATATAGTTTTAAAAGCCGGGCAAGTGGTTTGTCAAAGACATTTACTTCCGGAAGAGATAGTGTGGGATGGGAGTCTAAAGATGCCAACGGCGGAGTTATAAAAGTAAGTACTATAACCTTTATTTTAGATTACAATTTAATTTTATTTGAAACACTATAATTAATGAGATAGTTTAGTTAATCAATAGAGCCGAATTGAGCGCCAGCTTGTTTTGCTCAAAACAAGCAAAAGTATAATTCAAATTTTAATTAGTTTAATCACTTCTAACTCTAACTAACTCAGACCGCGGAGAGGGCGGGGTAAGGGAAAATCACTGAGCTCACTGAATTGAAAAATAGAAACAATAAAGAGATTTATTCAATATCAAAAATCATTACGTCACAAGTCAATTATACATTCGAATCATAGTGGTTCGAACAACGAAAACAAGATTGCGAACTATTGTTCGTCAACGACTTTAGTGATTATCAATCTCAATTCAAAAGACACATTATAATAACCTAAGTTAAATCAAAAGAAGAGAGAGATAAGGAAATCGTTACCTGCGATCACTCTACTGGCAAATATGCGGCATCTACCGCGAAACTGGCCTCTGCCTGAACCAGACCTATTCAATTAAATAATTTCCAAAATATAATTTTCACGGCAAATCAGCCGGGTTATAAATTTATTACAACTGGGTGGCTTCCAGACTACACCCAGGGAAATCTCAATAATAAAAATGACAAAGACTTGCAAAAAGCAACAACGTAACAATTGCGTGATAACGTCAACGACTTCGAGCACAGAGTGAACGAGTAATCTCTCTCTTTCTGTCTTTTGGCGTGCACGGAAACAGGCAGCCCCACGAGACTGTAAATTATGTTAAATTCCCTAATGGTAAAACGTAACGAAACCGACGACCGATAATAATCCAAGTTGACTCGACGGGCTCGCGCCAGGTGTACCAACTTACAGACGACCGGCTGATTAAGCTGTCATCTTCCTGGTCGTTAACGTGCACGGGAATCACATCCGTGCACCTTGACCAGGATCCTCTTCAGACCTATGCGATGCGGATTGGACGTCAGTGTGTGAGTGTGTGTGTGTGTGAATCTGAGCCCCTATGGCTCAGAGTTAAATATGAAACATAAAAAGTGTACAAGAGTGTGAGTGTTTTAGTTCAAGTTTTCTTAATTTCCCAATGAGAATTGTTGTTTGGTGGTCAGCTGATTGTCAGAGAGCTCATGTGCTTCAATCAGCTGACAGGTTGTGTGCAAACAACCTATGACTCTCTGCTAGGAGTTTATCGCGAAAAAAAGTTAGATTTAATAGAAATAGACAAATGTGGGTGGTATAAAATATACCATATTTTATAGTACATATAGGTATATATACACAGGGTGTTTCGCGACCTCTATCATTAATTGAAACTACAAATACTAG
>CAJFCO010018141.1:28632-48093 GCA_904066015.1 Synergus gifuensis | reverse complement strand
AGATGGTATCCGACAATTGCCCGAAAGATGGCAAAAAGTAGTGGCTAGTGACGGAAAGTACTTTGAATCATAAACAGGTAATCACTTTTTCAGAATAAAGCCTCAAATTTTTGAAAAAATCGGCGGAAGCAAAGTTGTGCACGTATATATATATATATACACATATATACGTATATATATAGATTCAGGCTTCAATTATATTATATGAATTCCCTGTTGGAAGTAAAAAGATAGAAAGTCTATCTATTTGAATCTTTTGCAATCTTCAGAATTGAAATAGAAAGGAAAAATGAATCCAAATGTAACCATCTCTATCCATGCCAATCTATTTCTATCTCTTTTCTAATTTACAAGAAACTCTTTCCTTTTCAATCTCAATATTTTTATCTTTCTGTATCCTTCGTCTATCTTCACCAATAATTTCCTATCCTCCAACAATAATTTAAAAATTACACGGGGGTAAACCATCTCCTAATTATGTATAAAATTGCAAAATAAATCTAAAATCTAGTAAAAAAAATTGAAAAAAATACGTGTTGCACACAAAACAGAGGATGAAGATATTAATGTAATTTTAAGAAAAAGAAATAGCATTTATTTTGTGTCTGTGACAATATATACTTTCCATATTTAAAAAAATTGGGAAATTAGTTTTATAACGATGGAAGTGAAATAGAGTATATTCAACAATAATTAAAAAATTACACGGGGGTAAGCCACCCCCTAATTATGTATGAAATTGCAAGAGAAATCTAAAATCGAGCAAAAACATTCGAAAAAAATACGTGTTGCACATGTCATGGGTCCGTAACCCCACGACCAATAACTCATAGACCTGTAGTCCGACCAAACAACCAATACATGCGTAGACTCATAGAATTTTAGTCTAGACAACTTTGGGTGAAGGTAACTCAACCGTACCTAACGAGCGTCACCGAAGCGACACTAAATTATTATAAGTGTGACTTCAAGAAGCCTATTAGAGAAACTCACTACGATATCACATAATACACTAGCATATCGAGGGTGACTTCAAGATGAGTATTTGGGAAACCTACATCGTGATCATCATATAAAAGGACCCAATTTGCCAGCAGTCAGGCAGTGAGCAGTAAGCAGTGCAGTAACAACAGCGCCGCTAGTGAGTAGTAAGCAGTGCGAGGTATACATCGCGGGGTGATTCAATATTCAAATAAGATCGGGAACCTGCTCACTCATAAGTCCCAATAAAATCGGGAACCACTCCAGTATTGTTAAAATCTTCGATACCAGTTCTAAAGAATTAATTTGTGCAAGAACTCTGATTGAACTTTTAGTGAACTTTTAATGAACTCTGAGTGAACACTAAGTTTAAAGTTTCGATAAGTTCCACGCATCTACAAGAACGTTGTAAGTACTTTACGAGTCATCACATTCCATTTGCATCTGCCTCTGAAATTGAAACTCTCCCTCGAAATACAATCACTTTTGTAAAATTGATTACAACAAACTTATGATAATCATTGAACATTCACTTTTGTAAAACTTGACTATAAAAAATATATATCTCTCGTTGAACAAACAATTATAACAAATACATGTTAATCCTCGAAAGTTTATTTATGAACATTTATTCTCTTTGTAAACAAATAATTTTGACAAACCTATGTTACTTGCAACATTCGTTTACAACGAATCCTTTTATGTTTGAATAAACTCATTAAGTTCAGAATAAATCCTGTGTTTTATTAGCTGAACTGTTGGCTATCCTCATCCCGAATTAATCTTTTTACGAGGATTAATCAAAACGAGGAAGTTAGGTAAGATAAAAAGGAGTTATTTCATTATTAAATATTTCTACGACATAACACACACAAAAAAGAGGATGAAGGTATTTATGTATTTTTAAGAAAAAAAAAACAGCATTGAGGAGGTAAATACCCCTAAATTACATTATTAACTATTATAATTAAATCTTGTGCGCATTCTTTTCACAGATTTTTAAATTTTAAATTATGCAATCTGTTGTAAATGATTCACCTTGTTTTTTTGCAAGATAAAATTTATCACAGATTGTACAAAAATAAAACTGGAAAATAACATCAATGACGTGAATATCTTACGTAAATTTGCATTACAAAAATCTCAGAATACGAAAGAGGATTCATTGTGTGTCAATTTTTTAACGCCGTTAGAAGTCCTAATTCGTTTACAATTAGTTCACTGCAGTGTATAGTTTTCAACACTGTTACTTTCCCTAACATAAAGAAGCATTAATTTCGATCAAACCAGTAGGTTTGATTGAAATTAATTTGGTTTTTATATACAAAACTATGCAATTGACACTTGGAACCCCTATTTTTGAGGGGCTGTTTCACTCCCTTAAATTATTTTTCCACAGATAAAAAAAAAATACGTGTCGCTTAGTTTTTCGAGTACTACAACATATATCAGGGAGAATCAAATCGGCGAGGGACACCTGGTGGACCTTCCTTGTTAGCATACTTTGTTCATTTCTTCTTTCCTTCCTTTTCTACCAAAAAACTCTACATTTACCCTCTTTTGCCTTTAAAATCTCGAATTCAAATCCATCTGATAGATTTGTGTCTTTCAACAGATTTTGACAGTCTTTGACAGTTTTTTGTCAATTTTTACTTTCAAAGCATCACCCTTAATCCCACTTTTCTGTCCCTTTCAATCCTCTGATTTCTGTTCCAACCTATTTCTAAACTTAGGGCTCGTCCATATAAACTACGTAGCCACTAGAAGGCTGCGGGGAGAGTAGTGGAAAATACTATGCCTATCTACAAGGGGGGCATGGCCCCCACAAAGGGGTGGCTGGAATGGCTACAGTCAGGGGGCACGGGACTGTGGGGGGCCCGCTGCTCGCCAGACGAGATGTTATCTTAATTAAATAAAAATTAATTAAAATTACGAAAAATTTTTTAAATACTTTAAAAATTTTCCTTCAATAAGCATGAAAAATCTACGCTTATTAGTGTTAAAAAAGGATGGGGGGGGGCGCAAAATTATGTGGTCAGGGGGCCTTTCTCGGGATGTGGGGGCCATGGAGGGGGTTGGGGGCTTTTAACCCTAGCTATGTAGCTTTCAGTTTTTATCATTAAATTATATGGATTTGTGTTGAACGTAAAGTAAATATATACGATAAAATAACACCTTGTAACGAGTGATTACGCATGTGTGCGTACCGCACGCACACTCGTTACCGAACCTCACAGTCGTCATCCCCGCTCCCGTACTCCCGTGTCAAGACTCTCGCTACCTAGCGCCCGTCCCCTCTCTAAGCCTTTCGTTCACAAGACAGGTTTCTTAAAACCACCCGCACGAGAATGAATCTTTCAGTCTAGCTGGGCGAGACACACCGAGCAGATCGGTGAGCTCTCGCCTGGTGAAAACTCAAGTTTTTTTCCTACCAACAGGAACAACTGTGGTAGGCAAGGTACCGGAGAAATCGCAAGGCATAGGCGCAACTATCCTTGTCAATTTCCAAATGCTTTTTGTGTGAAGAATTACCAACGCTCAGGCGCACCTGTCGCTGTCAATTCTCATATGAAGGAAATGTCATGCTATAGGAGCTACTATATTTTCCATACGTAACTTCTTCATTCTCCGTCCCCCGTTTCTCCGCTCTTCCTCTCTCTCTCTTTTATTCAAAGGTGTACGATTTCTGCAGTCAATAGGATCACCTAAGCCTGTAGAAATCTATGGTAAAATATTAATAAATAGGAGCATCTACTATTAATATATTCCACCCGAGAATACGTCTCTTTTCTATTCCGATTACTCTACCGAAACTCTAATCCATTCCGTAAAAACGTAAAAGACAATGTAAAAAGGAATTAATTTGCACTTAACAGGAGCAACTGCAAGTGACTAATTAAGCCGACGGATGACATTTAATAGGCGCATCTATAAATGTCCATCCACCAAATGTGTTAAAGATTACGCAACCGATCCTTACAACTTATCTTCCCATTCGTCCACTCTTCTTTCCGCCGTACCGTAAATTCCGTAGAAGTGGGAACCAAGAAGTCGATAAAATTGTAATCCGTTATTTCGTTCTTGTGTGTTTTCTTCTAGTACATTTTCGAATTCCATTGTCTCGTAAAATGTTGACACACCGTAATTATGCTTTCAGGAAGAGTAACCGAATTTCCAAAGACTTTCCGCCTCCATTCACACGTAAAAGATAACACCGAAGAAATACTCGACAAACGATTAAACTACAAGATCATACACAAACACACACACTTATTTTCTGTCACCGCGTTATACACTACATTTACACTTATAATAAGATAATTCAATTACACACAAACATTTGCACATACATTCACACTCACCCGTTACTCTCAACACAAATTCAAACTTAGATATGTAAACTACAGGATTAATAAAAACATTCTTTATATTTTGTTAACTAAATTTGAGATCTATTTATTCGTCTTTAAAATACATAACTCTGGTGGACTGAAGCGTCCGGTGAGACGAATGGTAGGACAAAAATAGATCGTTACAACTTTCTTCAGAAAAATATCGATTTAAAGGGGAGGGAGTATATAATGAAAAGCCTACGTACATTTTAGGTGGGGGGTACAGAAAAATCTACGAGGAGGGGGGTAAAAATGACTCAAAATGGGCTACGTAATTTATAGACGAGCCCTTATCGTTTTGAATGTCTTCTTCTCTGTTTTCATTTAACTCTTTTATATTCACTAGTGCCACTGCCGGCCGCTACGCGGCCGTCGTCACACTACCATTTCTATGTTCTTTTCTACATTCAATGCCAATGCTTTCTTAATTCGATACTTTTCGAGTTTCATGCGAGATTTTCGATATTCGACTCGGTTCAATTCGAGATTTCATGCCATGACTTTTCTATAATAGGAAATTTATCCGTGTTTATCATATTTCGTTTCAATTATTTCGTGTTAAAAAAGTAGTTATTTGTAATTAATTGAGAGCATTTACATATATTGGAGGCGTGACCTTAGCAGCCATATATGTATATTCTCCCAATTTATTCTTAAGGCTGATGGAATTTGAAAATTTTTCATGTAGAAAAACTCAGATCCCAGGGATGCAACAATAACGTGGTTCTGGGTGTCGGAACATTCAGACAGATGATGTAAAACACCCACTAGAAATATGCGTGGATGTCAAAATTATTAGATGGATAATACAATTCCACAATAAACGCACTTTTTGAGTTTGTAATCTATTTTTTTTTTTTTTTTTTTTTATTTATTTTTAGTGTGTAGGGTGGCTCTCGACACCTACTAGGATTCTGTCAACTTTTCACTAGGATTAGTTCTTAGTGTTTTGAAGGGGAAAAATTGCAAGTAGATGGGATTTTGCTGGCACATTGTGGGAAGAAAGGGTGAAGAACACTAAGAGACTCACCAATTTTTCCAGAAAAGCAATATATTATTCACTAGAGGTGAATAAATATGCGCCGATAATGGCGAATATTTAGACAGCCCAATAAGAAAATAATATATTAATAGATAGACAGCTGCGAATGGATACAGTGCTGACCTCACTCGGCGATAGTTTTGGCGGGAATGATTTGAATTGCAAGAAGAAAGATAATCTCCGATTTTAAAGATTTATTCGATTATTGACAAGTTTAAATGATTTTGTTTCCTCATAGAGGAAGCTTTGTAGTCGTGACAAAATCCATTTTCTAAAAAAAGGTTTTTTTTGATAAATTTTAATTGGAATATATCAAGTATGATGTCCTGAAAAATTGTCCGCTTGTGTACATGTGTGTGTATGTATATATGTGTGTGTGTCCCCCTTTTTTTGTTCCCAGCATATCTCTAGAACGTGTGTATAGAAATGGATGAAATTTGGCACACTTCTTCCATCCTATAAAACCTTAATTCTATCACAAGCGTTTAAAAAAATATTTAATTTTACAAGTTTTATGTACTTTTAAAATTTGTTTAAAATTTATTTTTCTACTATAACTTCTCAAATAATCAAAATTCAAAGCTCGTGTAAGAAAATTAAAGATTCCTTATGTCAAGACGAATCGATTGACATGTATGATTAATGCATTTAACTGAAAATTAAAGAAGTTATGGTTATTTATAATTTTCGTAAAATTCATTTTTTCATTATAACTTTTCAAATAATCAAAATATTGACTTGACGTAAGGAAAATAAATGTTCCTTGCATCGAGACGAATCGATTGGTCTATAATATTATTTCATTTCATTGAAAAATAACAAAGTTATGGTTCTATTTAATTTTAAAAAATTAGTTTTTCAACTATAACTTCTCTAATATTCAAAATTCGTAGCTGACGTAAGGAAAATAAAGGTTCCTTGCGTCGAGACGAATCGATTGACCTATAAGATTAATGCATTTCATTGAAAAATAAGAAAGTTATGCTTTATTGTAATTTTCGAAAATGAATTTTTTGAATATAACTTCTCAAATAATCAAAATTTAATGCTGTTGAAAAGAATACTTAATGCTTTCTCTATGAGGAAGCAAATCATATTTGCTTACAGGAAGCAAAGTGCTCATTGAATGAGCACAAAAGTTGATACAACTTCACAACTAGTTAGTAATATAAATGCATTGTATAATTGTTACTAAAGGTAGGAATTCATTTTTTCTTATAATAAATATGAGGAGGATCAAACGATGAAAGATTACTGCGATCTTTCTTATTGCAATTCAAATCATTCGCGCCAAATCTATTGTCGAGTGAGGTCAGCACTGTATCAATTCGCAGCTGTCTATCTATTAATCTATTATTTTATTGTTGTGCTGTCAAAATATCTGCCATTATCACTTCACCTCTAGTGAATAATATATTGCTTTTCTGGAAAAATTGGTGAGTCTCCTAGTGTTCTTCACAATTTCTTCCCTGAATGTGTCAGAAAAATCCCATCTACTTGCCCATTTTTCCCTTCAAAACTCTAATAACTAATCCTAGTGATAACATTAGTATCTTTCCACAGATGTTGACAGTTTTTGACAGTTTGATGTCAATTTTTATTTTCAAATTCCATCGCCCGTAAAGCCTAAATACACCCTTTGCTGGCTGATGGACAGGCGAATTTCGTGTTCACAAGAAGAATTTTCTGAAGTCGGAGAATGTGAAAAATGTTGTCCAATGCTGGGTAAATTTGAAATTAAGAATATATAAATTAAAAAAATACAATGTTATAATAATATCAATAAATTGTTATGAAAAATACATTTCTAGAATATCTAAATCTAAAAATGGATAATATTTAATGAAATTTTTTATAAGAAAGTAATTTTGCTTATAGTTTCAGATCGCCACCACAGATTATTTTCTTCGTTTGCAACTTGTATGCAATTACATAAGTTTAACTATTATTATGTTACTAAATTTTTAAATAATTATTTTATGTAAATGGAGAAATAGGTATATAAACGGCGAAATGGAAAAATAACATGCAGTCAAGACAATCATATATGTTATGTTTGTACATACAATATACCTAATTACTTTATTTTAATACTTTTTAGATTTATGAATTTATTTATGAATTTCAGTATTATACTCCTATACATTTTTTACTCCTTCTTAGTTCTATTTTTTCCATTTTTTTAGACAATACGTCATGCACGTGTTGCGAGGATGCTTTAAATTACTCTAAGAGATAAATAATTAAATGCTTAAGGGTGAAGAAATTTGAAAGTAGAAACTGACAACAAACTGTCAAAAACTGTCAAAATCTGAGAAAAGATACTAATCTAATCACTAGGATTTGGTATTGGGGTTTTGAAGGAAAAAACAGGCTAATTTTTTTTTGCCAGTATACTGTGGGAAGAAAGGGTGTAGAATAGGTAGAGACTCACCAATTTTTCGAGAAACGCAATACACTCGACTCCCTCAAATTTCACGAAATTCAAAACAGAGGCCCTCTCAAATTTCAACAAATTTCTTCCCTCTATTGAGATGTCTAACATTACGTCACATTCAACCGATAATGTCGAAATCTGTAGTTCAATATCAACTGGAGGACTAGAGAACATTATTTGAATAGGAGTTTGAATGAAATTAATTTTTTCAAATTAAAATAGGTGAAAAATTGTGATATCACTTTGCTTTTTGGATAGAAAAGCAATTTCTGTATTTATTGTCGGCAATTTGAAAAAGTGCGATTTTTGGCAATCCATCAGGAAAAATTATAATGTACCGAAATTGAGGTTGGATTGCATTGATTTGTTGATGTGACGGATGTGACAACGTGTAACTCAACCTCAATTTCGGTACATTATAATTTTTTTCTAATGAAGTTCCAAGTCATACTCTTTTGATTTTGCCGACAATAAATACAGAAATGGCTTTTCTATCTAAAAAGCAAAGCAATATCACAATTTTTCACTTACTTTAATCGATAAAAATTAATTTCAGTCAAACTCCTATGTAAAAAATGTTCTGAACACAACCCAGATGATTTTTTTCTAGAGATTTCGACGTTACCGATCGAGTGTGACGTAATGTTAGACATCTCAATAATCACATTAATCGCGCATGCGTATTGCGTATAAAATAATATTTTTCAGTACTTTAAACAGCGCACCAATATCAACCAATCAAATGCCGAGTGCCATGGCAAGCGCAGTGATATCACGTGTATAGTGAGAAAGATGCTCGTGAAATTTGAGGATGAAAGCGGCGAAATTTGAGGGGTTTATATTAAACGATAGAGGTTAATAAATATACGCCCTGATAATGGCGGATATTTTAAGGGCGTTGGATAAACGGACTTTGAAATCCGTAAAAAAAGAAATTTTTTAAAATTGATTCTAAGTGTGGCCCTGTGACCGTATATATTTTAAGAAAATGTTTTTTAGACGATATAGAAACAACTTACCAAATATCTAGGGTCTTGCTTAGTCCTGGGCCCTTTAAAAATTAAATTCATCCCGGTTTTGATGCGAGAATGAACATTTTGTTTGAAAATATTCATTTTCAGAAACGGAGCGAATGCAGACAGAGCAGACGAATCGCGAGAAAGAGAAATTAAATGTCAGACGCACTCGTATAAATGAATTATTTCAGGCACAACACGGACACAAATAGAAAAATCGAAAAAACACGCATAATTTCAATTTCATAAACATTCATATTTCAACACGAAATTTGCGATTCATTGCGACACAAAACTGTAATTTGTGATAGACTTTGAGAAACATGATTATCCAAGGTCAAAAGAAAAGAGAAACACACAATGAGCAGACCGCACAGTAAATGGTAAAGTCGTCAGAATTTCGCTGTTGGTACAGTATTCGTCATGTATTCCTTAACATTTGTCACTAGATTTTTGCATGCGTTCAATGCAAAATCCTAGTGATAAATTTTAAGGGTGATGGAATTTGAAAAACACTCATGTAGAATTATTTAGATTCCAGGGGCGCAACAATCACGTGGCTCTGGGTATCAAGACACCCAGACAGTAATTCGAGTACACCTACTTGCAATAATATGCGTAGATGTCTAAATTATTAGATGGATAATACAGTCCCACACTAAACGCACTTTTTGAGGGTTTGAATTCCTTTTGTTTTTTTTCTTTTTTTTCATTTAGTTCTAATGTGTAGGGTGGATCCCGACACCCACTGTTTTGAGACCTTTATTGCGCGCCTGTCAAATTCTGTCAAGTTTTCACCAGGATTTTTGTTGGGGTTTTTGAAGGGAAAAAATGGCAAATTAAAGTTTTTTGGTAGCACACTGTGGGAAGAAAGAGTGTAGAAATCTAGGAGATACCCTAATTTTTCCAGAAAAGCAATATATTATTCACTAGAGGTGAATAAATATATGCGCCGATAATGGCGGACATTTTGACCGCACGAGAATAAAATGCATAGCATTCACAGTTGCGAATTCACTGAGATTCACTGAGGGCTTGACGCTAATTGCTATGTGCTGACCTCACACTCGAGGATAGTTTTGGCGGGAATGATTTGAATTTTAATAAGAAAGATAATCTCCTATTTTTAAGATTTATTCGATTATTGACAAGTTTTCATGATTTTAGTAATATAAATGCATTGTATAATTATCACTTGCTTTATCTTATAATAAATATGAGGTGAATCAAACGATAAAAGATTATTGCGATCGTCTTTTTCAAATGTCAGATCTTGTACAAAGACATTATTTGTATCAGAAAAGGAATAAATAATTGAGTTCGTAATAATAATTCAATAATATTCAATATTATTATTATATATATTTCAATATTTCAATATTCAATATGAAGAAATTATACCATTTTTTTTACTTCATCCAAACAAACTAAAATCATGATTATAAAGAAAAAAGATGTCGATAAGGTAGGAATTGGAGAATAACTCATGTCTTTCTTTTTGAAATTATTCATCATTATTTCTCTAGAATAAGCTCGTTTATGGAAAATTCAATACTAATGATAATTATATTGTTATCTGTAACGCACTTTACCTTGGTTGCACTATCTTGCATCACATATATGTATATGCACTTTACTTTTATGAAAGCTATTCATTATTATCACTGAAAATTAGAGAAAAAAATATTGAATATTATTGAATTATTATTATGAACTCAATTCTTTATTCCTTTTCTGATACAAATAATGTCTTTGTACAAGATCCGACATTTGAAATAGACGATCGCAATAATCTTTTATCGTTTGATTCACCTCATATTTATTATAAGAAAAAACAAGTGACAATTATACAATGCATTTATATTACTAACATCATTAAAACTTATCAATAATCGAATAAATCTTTAAAATAGGAGATTATCTTTCTTATTGAAATTCAAATCATTCTTGCCAAAACTATCCCCGAGTGTGAGGTCAGCACATAGCAATTAGCGTCAAGCCCTCAGTGACTCTCAGTCAATTCGCATCTGTGAATGCTAAGTATTTTATTCTCGTGCGGTCAAAATGTCCACCATTATCGGCGCATATATTTATCCACCTCTAGTGAATAATATATTGCTTTTCTGGAAAAATTAGGGTATCTCCTAGGTTTCTACACTCTTTTTTTCCACAGTGTGCTACCAAAAAACTTTAAATTTGCCATTTTTTCCCTTCAAAAACCCCCCAAAATCCTGGTGATAACATTAGTATCTTTCCACAGATTTTGACAGTTTTTGACAGTTTGTTTACATTTTTTACATTCAAATTCCATCTCCCTTAAGGCATACATGACGAACACTGTACATAATTATCATTTTTTTCAAATGTGAAACTCCGAATGAAAATACAAATTGGGACGATATATGTTGCAAAGATGTGTTGAAATTGCAATATATACCACACATGTTTGAAATATATACCGTCTCAGTTTGTGGCACCATTTGAAAAATATGATAATTACCAACAGCGCTTCTCTCGCGACTTTACGGTAATTTAGTGCAAAAAATAACCGCTGAGCTGTGATGGTTCCGGCTAGGGTCCCTAGAAAATAGAGTCTGCCGAACTTGGAAAAAAGATGGCGACTGTAAGCGTGTGTGCTTTAATCCGTATTATCAGCTGTGGTTTTGTTTTGGTATGTTTACATTCTGACACTTGAAGTGTCAACGTCAATGATTTTGATTGGTTGGAAATTTAACATAATGGCGGCACCACTCATTACAGATATGGGTTCGGCAGACTATTTTCTCGGGACACTAGTTCCGGCGCGGGTCTGCTCATTGTGTGTTTCTCTTTTCTTTTGACCTTGCATAATCATGTTTCTCAAAGTCTATCACAAATTACGGTTTTGTGTCGCAATGAATCGCAAATTTCGTGTTGAAATGTGAATGTTTATGAAATTGAAATTGTGCGTGTTTTTTCGATTTTTCTATTTGTGTCCGTGTTGTGCCTGAAATAATTCATTTATACGAGAGCGTCTGACATTTAGTTTCTCTTTCTCGCGATTCGTCTGTTCTGTCTGCATTCGCTCCGTTTCTGAAAATGAGTATTTTCAGACAAAATATTCATTCTTGCATCAAAACCGGGATGAAATTTAATTTTTACGGGACCCAGGACAACGCAAGACCCTAGATATTTGGTAAGTTGTTTCTATATCGTCCAAAAAACATTTTCTTGAAACATATACGGTCACAGGGCCGCACTTAGAATCATTTTTAAAAATTTCTATTTTTTCACGGATTTCAAAGTCCGTTTTATCCAACGCCCTTAGCTGTGCACAATAGGGTGGTTCAAAAAGACTTTTTTTTCTAGAGAGTCTCGATCCCCCCAATTCTTTTCTAAATCCGAAAACAGAAAGGTCGTATTTTTTTTTTTTTAATTTTGATTTTAACACGTGCCACTTTTGACTTGAAGTTTCCCATGTAAATTGCATGGGGAAAAATCACTTTTTCGAGTTTTTGGAATAATTTTTCAGGGTTTCGAAAAATGTTACGGGAGATTATAGAGACTTGTTGAGGACTATCCAACAAAGAATTTCATGTACCACACATATGGGTTTGACACCCTTAACACACCCCCACGGTGCCTTGAAAACTACCCTTAAAACCAAAAATGTCAATTTTTCATAAAACCGGCCATCTGTGCACTTTATTCTCATTCTTTTTTTATAAAAATTATTTCTACTAGTCTAGTGGAATATTTATCAACATTGTTTAATTAATTTTCAATTATTTAAACAAATTCCATTTGTTTAAATAATTTTTTTTTGAAAAATACGTTTGTCTTTATAAAAATTACTACTATTCGTCTATTAGAATATTGATTAACAATGTTTAATTAATTTTCAATTATTTAAACAAATTGAATTTGTTTAAATAATTTTTTTTCCGAAAATTCTTTTTTTCTTATTAAATATTATTACCATTGATTTAATGGAATATTTGACAAATTAGTTTTCATTTGTTTAAATAAATTCCATTTGTTTAAAACATGCTTTTTCCAAAAATTCAAACTATTTGCAGTTTATTATCGTTATATGATGTAATTTTATTTTCTAATATTTTATAATTGTATAATCAATAATTTATTATTTTAAAATCTAAGATATAAAACATTTATAATATAATTTATTTATGAGATTTCATCGAATTACAAAGAAATTCGCTCTTTTCTTTTATAATCTACATCTTATTCTATTACTTTATGTCGCGAGATAATGTTGTTTTCTTGCTATCTGGAAACTTTTTCCTATATTCTGTAACGGAATGTAATAAAAATTGTTTTTGACTCTCATCTCTCGTTAACTCATTGTTGAAACCAGATATCAATTTGACGGCTCTCTCTGCAATATCGTTGACAATTTTGAGTTGAGTAACAATTTTTTTTCCTTTTTTATAGGCTTCATTTTCCATCCAGTGTGAAGCATCTTCTTGTAGAAAGGACGTATCTATCTGGAAAGCTGAAAAGAATTTATTTGAATCTTTGAAATGAAGTATTCAATGTCTTTATTCAGCAGTTCCTTATACTGTTTTCCTTCGATTCGTTTATAATTCAAAAGGCCTTTATTGGACTTTTGTGACAAAGCCTCCACCATTAAATTTTTGGTTACTGCTGGAATCTCGTCGTCGAAAAAAGCTAATGCAGCTATTTCAGGCACAAGATACCAAAGATGTCCGCTCAGCTTTTCTAAAACAGCAGTGGAAATTTCTCGCTCCTGCTTTGCAAAATAATGGATCAATTTCAATAATCCAAGGTCTTCTTTTGGCGCTTTGGCAGCATGAGGTGCATTGAACCAGATCCTAACATAAATTTGCACCAGAAATATACAAATTTCTCGACAAGATTTTAAATTATTAGGTGAGAGAGGATACACTTCTCGAAAAAGAAATATTTTTAAGATATAGAGGGCTTTTGCCATCCACCTAGCCTGGTGCATTGCTTCTGGAATCCGAAATGAAATTCCTCGTGGTGGTTCCTCTCTTAAAAAAATTACCACGAGTTCTAAGAACTCACGGTAATCTTCTCGGCAGTGTTTTTCATTGAGCTGTTCCCGTTCAAAATGGAGAATCCCATTTACTTCACCTCGAAGAACTTTTCTCACTAGTCGATCTTCTATTCCAGGCTGGAATTTCATAAGATCTATTTCGCTCCAGGAATCCTGAAATTTTTAAAAAAAATGGGACATTCGGACCTGAGGTTTTGCCAAATTTGGTTTCAAAAGCTGCTCTTAAATATATTTCAGCCATATGATGACGACAAGAAAAAAGGATGATTTTTGCGCTACAAGGCAACATCGAGTAACTTACAAACACCGTTGTATTTTTCAGTGTTTGAAGCTGTCGTATCACAGCAGAAAGCTTGATCCTTTCCTGTTCCTGATTCAGCTTCCGGGACTCCGAGCAACATTTCTTCACCTTCTGCGCTGATGACAACAGGTAATCGATCTACCTTGTCAGTGCTAGTGAGTCCAGGGAGTAATTTCCCATCCCAATGTAAGGTGGCTGCTCTATTTTTAAATGTTGTACATTTTTCGCGAATTTTTTCCATATGTTCCATCCTACATTTTTCTCGAAATCTCTTTATGGAGGATCTGCTTAAAACAGCAGAAGAGAGATTGACTCCTAGAGCTTCAGCATAATTTGGAATAATAATTTACATGGGAAACTTCAAGTCAAAAGTGGCACGTGTTAAAATCAAAATTTAAAAAAAAAATATATGACCTTTCTTTTTTCGGATTTAGAAAAGAATTGGGGGGATCGAGACTCTCTAGCATCAAAAAAATTTTTGCCATGCATTTTTGAACCACCCTAGTGCACAACAACAAAATAACAAAGCCTATTTCTATATAGGCTGTACTGTGCTGACGTCACTCGGTGATAGTTTTGTAGGGAATGATTTTAATTGAAATAAGAAAGATAATCTCCGATTTTAAAGATTCATTCGATTATTGACAATTATACAATGCGTTTATATTATGTAACGTGGTGGATTTTTACCACTTTACTGATCCTCTTCCCAGATCGATTTAACCTAAAAACGGGAAGTAAAATAGAACGGCCAGTACCAGGGATGGGTAAGTAAAATACTCTAGGTAATTTACATAGTTTTTTACAGTAAATTACTAGGTATTTTACGTAGCTAGTTTTCTACACCGAGTAAATTACGCGTATACGGGACTTTACGTTTTTGCAGTTCTCCATCCCACTAACAAACATAACCTCTTCAGAACCGTTGAAATGAAAACCTTTCGTGCTTTTAGGGAATTTGAATGTGTTCAAAAGGTTCAAAATTAAAATGACAAGAGGCGGGCATGATATGTATCATGAGTTAGCTTTTATTGCGAGATTGCGAGAAATATTTATTAACCGTAGATGAAACGAAAATAGACCAAACGTGGACCAAACGCAAAAAAAAAAACTATAAAAATTTACGGATTTGAGGTTAGAACAAGTATTAATATTATACATAATTAATTTCAAATATTTATATAAACCAAAATACTATTCTACAATTATTTATACATACCTGTGTCCCAAAAGGCGCTTATATCCAACATTTTTTTTGTATTTTATTGCAAAATAAACATTTCGCTACAACCTTATACTATTCTCTTGTAAGCGCTGAAAATTTAATTTATTCCACGGGATATATGGTCCAGAGTATGATTTTACTTTCCCTTGCTTAGTTTTGGAAGATATGCTTAGTTAATTAATTAATTAACAATATTAACTTTGTTGAAAACTGGAACGGAGCTTCAAAAAAGTGAGGTTATATATAGTTCTATAAGCCGCTATCTTGGCACGTAATTTATTAGGTATTTTACCTGTTTTTTACGTAAAATACCTCACTTAGGTAAATTACGTAAAAAACCTCGAGTGACGCGTCACTGCACAACCCTGGCCAGTACACAGAGAAAATCTTGGGTGAGCTGCAGGGTTGCACACGTAATATACCTTAGGTAAATTACATGAGGTTTTTGACGTAATTTACGTACGTCATTTACGTCCCTAGTTTTTTACATGTAATTTACGTTTTCAAGATGGCGACTGCGCTTACATATTTAGAAAGTAAACATAACCTAATTCTTGAATAATTGAGGTTATGTTATGCTCTTTTCCCCCACCCGCCCTATAAATCCGCCATTTTATACATTTGTTACATTTTTTACGTATAATACGTAAAATACGTATTATACATATAAAAGTCCGAGTTACGCGTAACCGTGCAACCCTGGTGAGCTGGTTACCCAAGGTTGGTAGCGCAGCGTGACCTGGCGGTACTAATATTTTGGTGCTACGGCACGCTCAACATTTGGGCGGCGATATGCCCCAATCCTAATCCTATCTTACACACGCGTTGGTGCTGCAGCATACCCGATTTGGGACACTTGCTCGCCCAAACTGAAAAGGAAGCTATTCCAATTTGTGGTAGCGATGCGATTCGCGCATTTAGTGCTACTGTCGCTTACCTTTGCTTCCTAGGAACGTAACCTCAATTATTTGTCTCACACTTTAAGGGCATGCTCTTCGGTGACGACGTAACCAATTTTTTTGGCGCTCACCATGTCCAAACGGAATCATATACCGCTCTCAAAATTTGGAATACAGGAAATGAGACACTAAATTGCGTTTGTATATTTAGTTGTAGTCAAAATTTTGAAAGAAAATCAAGTCGTTAAAGTAGGCATCTGATTTTTTTTCAAAATTATGGCTCCAACTAAATATACTAACGTAATTTAATGTCTCATTTCCTATATTCCAAATTTTGAGAGCGATATATGATTCCGTTTGGACATGGTGAGCGCCAAAAAACTTTTTCACAACCAAACGCAGAGTATGCCCTAATACATTTGCCTACCGCTTGGGATGCATCAGGGTGGCGTCCTATGATTGCGTTTTGCGTTGCGTCATAATGAGAGAGAAAATCAGAAATATACTTTTTTCTCTTTTGCTCTCATTATGACGCAACGCCAAACGCAATCATGGGATGCCACCCTCAGTCGTCTTTATAATTTACTTTCATCCTCCAAAACTGCATGTCTAAACAGTTTAAAATATGCAAAACCTGCATTGTTTACAAACATTTTAAAAACAGGTGGATGCAGCCATTATATGTAACACTAACTCCACTTTCAGCCAATAGGGAGCAGCAGCTCACGGAGTTACGAAATTATGTGACGACGACTGCGCGCTCAGACGGAGAACTCCAAGAAACCCCAGTTCTTCACTGGTCGTTCTTACGAAAACACATATAAAGTTTTGTAGTCTTTCGGTGTGAGAATTGAAATATAGTACTTGAGCTATTGCCTGTTTTCCTGCCAGGAATATTAATTTCATCATTCTTTGGGTTCTTAAGGGGTTACACAACCATGATATTTTCAAACTAGTTGTGAAGTTTTATCAACTTTTGTGCTCATTCAATGAGCACTTTGCTTCCTCTAAGCAAATATGATTTGCTTTCTCATAGAGGAAGCATTAATTATTCTTTACATCAACATTAAATTTTGATTATTTGAGAAGTTATATTCGAAAAATTCATTTTCAAAAATTACAATAAAGCACAATTTTCTTATTTTTCAATGAAATGCATTAATCTTATAGGTCAATCGATTCGTCTCGACGTAAGGAACCTTTATTTTCCTTACGTCAGCTTCGAATTTTGAATATTATAGAAGTTATAGTTGAAAAACTAATTTTTTTAAATTAAATAAAACCATAACTTTCTTATTTTTCAATGAAATGAAATAATATTATAGACCAATCGATTCGTCTCGATGCAAGGAACATTTATTTTCCTTACGTCAAGTCAAAATTTTGATTAATTGAAAAGTTATAGTCGAAAAATTAATTTTTGAAAATACAATTAACCATAACTTTGTTATTTTTTAATGAAATGCATTAATAATATAGGTCAATCGATTCTTTTCGACACAAGGAATCTACGTTTTCCTTACATCATCTTTGAATTTTGATTATTTGAGAAGTTATAGTGAAAAAACGAATTTTAAGAAAATTATAAAAGTACGTAAAACTTGTAAAATTAAATATTTTGTTAAACCATTGTAAGAAATTCAACTAGGTGTATAATGAAATAACTATGCAAAATTTCATCAATTTATCTCTACGCGTTTTCAAGAAATTGCTGGATCGTGACATACATCCATACACACACACACAGAAACACACACACATATACATCCGGACAATTTTTCAGGACATCATGTTAGATATATTGACATTAAAATATGTTGAAAAAAACCTTTTTTAGGAAACTGGATTTTGTCACCACCACAAAGCTTCCTCTATGAGGAAGCAAAAATCATTTCTTTTTTGTTTAGATAAATTGTTTATACTTTTAAGAATATTTTAAGCGTCCAATCGTTTCAAAATTCAAACTATTTCCGAAGTTACAGCAATTAGAAGTGAGTGCGTCACTAAAACTCAGGTTAAAGCCATTTCTGAACCGATTTGAACGTTTTTTTTTTAAATGAAAACTAATAAAATTCCACGTAAAAGTTTTGATCCAGATTTTGAAAAAAAATATATAATTTTTTTATTTAATGTCAAAAATGAAAGAAAGAATTTTTTCTTTTGAAGGGTATCGGATTTCGAAAAATACTTGGATTCAATCCCAAATACCTAGAAGAAATGAAGCACCTATCCGGGAAAGTTAGCAATTGATTAAAAATTTATGGAATTTGTTATAAACAAATAAGTGAGTGAAAATGGATTCAAGGGGATTGACAGTGATTCATCGATTGATTCGCACTAAATATTAATAATTGATTGATAAAAACCGTTTATTAACTAAATTCATGAGAGACAATAAACAATTTGTTATTTTATAAACAAATTTTATAAACAATTCATCCGCCATATTGGGTCCGCCATTTTTTTTTAATTTTGACTTCGGATTCGTAATCGGCGACTTCAAAAACCCCTTTATACTAATTTTGAAAATAATCCAAAATTTATTTAGCATAGTCGTCCGCCATATTGGATCCGCCATTTTGTTTTTTTAAATTTTGACTTCGGATTCGTAATCAGCAACCCCAAAAACCAGTATATAACAGAATTTGGCCCATTTTAAGTTCTAGCCAGCTTTTCGCGATTTGGTCTCATTCGCGCCGTACTGTTTTTTCTTTCGCGTTTTTCTCGAAACTACTTTTTTCAATCTGGTGTACATGATATCTCAAGATCTACTTAACCGATTTTGTTAAAAATTTAAACACATGTTCTTTATAATATTGTCTATCGTGTGACGTAGAATTTTTTTTATTGGGTGCCCTATTCATACGTTATGAATTTTTTCAACTCAAAATTTTTATAAAAATTAGAAATTTTTTTTTAAACAACTGTCATTTCTAAAAAAAAATTAACAAAATTTTTTTTCCTACGTCACACGATAGCGATTACTTTTCTAAATAAGCAAAAAAAATTTTTTTTTTCAAACAATGCCTGATCGAGAAACTATATCTTAAAATTTCCGATAGATTTCGGATAATTTTCGAACAAATTTATCCGCACTTGTCTGAAATTTGTCTGGAATATGTCTGGA
>CAJFCO010018141.1:9859-28232 GCA_904066015.1 Synergus gifuensis | reverse complement strand
CAACCTCAATTTCGGTACATTATAATTTTTTCTGATGGATTGCCAAAAATCGCACGCTTTTCAAATTGCCGACAATAAATACAGAAATTGCTTTTCTATCTAAAAATCAAAGCGATATCACAATTTTTCACCTACTTTAATTTGAAAAAATGAATTTCATTTAAACTCCTATTCAAATAATGTTCTCTAGTCCTCCAGTTGATATTGAACTAGAGATTTCGATATTACCGATTGAATGTGACGTAATGTTAGACATCTCGACTGTGCTGATCTCTCTCGGCGATACATAGTTTGGCGGGAATGATTTTAATTGCAATAGAAAAGATAATCTGCGATTTTAAAGATTCATTCGATTCTTGACAAGTTTAAATTATTTTAGTACTATAAATACTATAAATATATTGTATAATTGTCACTAAAAGTAGTAATTCATTCTTTCATAAAATAAATATGATGAAAATGAATTGATAAAAGATTACTGCGATTATCCTTTTCAAATATCGGAACTTTTGTATTAGAAAAGAAAAAAAAATAGTTGATTTGTAAGAGTTAGTAATAATAATAATTTTTTCTATTTTGTGCAGTTTCGTACTATTTCGAAGGTACTGAACTCCTTTCCTATGGAATATATTGTACAAAATTTTGTCCCACATGTTTTTGATAGCTTTTTTCCTGGTCTATCGAATGGTGATAACCATTTTTTAAAAAATTTAAAATTTGACCGATTTTTTTCAAAAATCAAAATATTTTTGACTTTTTTAGAAAAATGGCTTATTTTTTTCTTTTTTTTGGTCTCAAAATAAAGCTTAAGTCTTTATCTTCCGATGCTGTAAAATTCAACTTGCCGTTTTTTGTTGTTTTCGAGAAATTAAATAAAGAGAATTGCGCGGAGCGAGAGGCCCAACTGACTCGAGCGTTTTTTGATGTTGTGCTGGTAGATCCTATTTCGAAGGTGCTAAACTCCTTTCCTATGGAATATATTACAAAATTTTGTCTTATATGTATTTAACAGAATTTTTCCTGGTCTATTGAATAGTTATAACCATTTTTTTTAAAATTGAAAATTTGACTGATATTTTTGAAAATCAAAAATAGTTTTGACTTTTTTAGAAAAACATTTTTTTTTGTCTCAAAATAAAGCTTAGGACTTTATCTTTCGATACTGTAAAATTCAAAATGCCGTTTTTTGTTTTTTTCGAGAAATTAAATAAAGAGTATTGCGCGGAGCGAGAGACCCAGCAGTTTGGAGCGCCGTTGGCGCGGCGCTTTACTCTTTATTTAATTTCTCGAAAACAACAAAAAACGACAAGTTGAATTTTACAAAAGATAGAGACTTAAGCTTTATTTGGAGACAAAAAAAAAGATGCCATTTTTCTAAAAGTCAAAAATATTTTGATATTTGAAAAAAATTGGTAAAATTCGAAATTTTTTAAAAAACGGTTATAAATTATTCGATAGACCAGAAAAAAAGCTATCAAAAACATGTGGGACAAAATTTTGTATATTCCATAGGAAAGGAGCTTAGTATCTTCGAAATAGCACGAAACTGCACAAAATAGAAAAAATTCGAAAAATTCCCCTCCCCTATCTTGGTCAATTTAAATCCAATCGAAAAAATCTTTTTCCTCTAAAGTTGTACCTGGTAGGTGTAACATGGCTGTCACGTCATGCCCCCTCAGCGCCCGCGTCTAGGGTCGTCACTGACCGGCCGGTTTGCTCGAGGTTCGGCGGACTTGGCCGATTGTTCGCGAGGCCGACCGGCTGATTCGGTCGGGAGCTCACTCGTTTCTGCGCGTCGCATGAGTAAGCTCTGCTGTTGTCGCCTCGTGTTATTTGTCGTGCCTTTTGACGTTGCTGTTTCGATTCACCGTTGCGGTTATCTCGTGTGCGAGAGTTCCTACCTATTTTGTGCTATTGGATTAACACTTTTTTGCTGTACCGAGTTGTGCGGAGCTGGTCCAAATCGCCACTCACATCACCATCGTCGCAGACCAACCCGACTCTGAGGGTTTGTTCGGCGATCCATTCCGTTGCGATTGCACTACGTGCTAATGTAAGTCTATTAATAAATTATGTTGTTACTTTGAATGGTGTTTCTCGTTATTTACCCTCACGGCCTGATTCTATCCCACCATCCCTCAGAATAATCCTAACCTGATTATACATGGTGCCCAATCGTAAAAAAACCACCCTATTTTTCCCTAATTCTAAGCCGTGAGGAGGGCGAGAGGAGTGAATACCATTTACTGACTTAACTTCGTTCTGCCAGAGCGGAAAACTTTAAAATTTACTTTTGAGATGTCACTGAGTCCTGCGTGCTCTAATAAGAGATAAAATGTTCGCAGATGCTTATTATTTTTAGGATAAATTGATTATAACCTGTTCTGATTAAGGAAAATTTCAATTGTGATTTTGTTCGGGTATGTCTTTTCGTATTTTCAGGAAGTGAAAGTGCGTGATAGAAAAAGAAATTTAAGTGCGTATGAATCGTAACGAAAGATCGCTGAGAGAAAACCCGAAAAGGGGAATAAAATTTTTAAAAAAACCCGAGATTAGAAAATAAATTAATAGAAAATTAAAGTTTATCAAAAGCGAAATTATTCAGAATAAAGAAAACACGAAAATTTCGAATATTCGAGAAATTAGAATTTCTAAGTGGAAAAACAAGCTGACCGTTAGTCAGGTACAGCGAACGTAAGCGTGGGGGTCACCCCTGAGTCCGAGCGGTATCTTTTCTTAAAAAATAGATGACCTGTCGAGTGTCCGTAGTTTATTCGTGATCTGATTGGTTGAGAGATGGTCACGTGGGATTGTCACAAGTGCGTAACGTGAAGTAATTATATAGGCGCGCGAAGCGCGCTGTGATGTTCTAGTTTTGAAAAATATTGATCGCTCGACGAAAATAATACAATTTCTGGCTTTAGAAGCCTCAAATATTTCTATAGTAAGAGTTAGAAAATTTTGAATACAAGGTGTCAAATTAAATCGCACCAAGTATCAAAATTAATTGCGTGCGCTAAACCGACCATTTGAAGTAACGAGTGATGGAACTTAGGTCGGGAAGGGAAACTCGTCCCAAAATGGCAAAATCTGTCTCCAGCCACACAGGCAGAATGACAGGTGCGAGTTCGACCGACCCACAAGGGGCGTGCGGGGAAGAAACCGCCCCTTTAAATACAGGAAACCTACTAGTGGGATCACCACGATCTTTTGGCCGCGGTCGGGGATTTAGTAACATGGCTGTTACGTTGGTTGCCTACGTGCAGGCGTAGGGGCGGGGGCACGCCGGCGAGCAGCGGTGCTGCGAGTCGTCGGTCGGCTACCCCGCGCTCTTGTGTTCTGGACAGCTGACTGTCAAGATGTTCTTAACTCTCTATCTGATCTCTTGAGACTCGTAGTGGCGGTATAGTTTTCAGTCCGCGCAGATAGTTAATTGTTCTTCTGGCTTATTAAGCCCACGCTTGTACTAGTAAGTTTTGTTCTTAATAATTGTGTGTAATTATTTCTCGCTCCCAACTGGCAATTTCCCCAATTTCCCTTCCCAATTAGTAATAATCAACCCAGATTATACTTAGCGCCCAACTAAATAACCTACAATCCCGAATTGCCAATGAGAAAGAACAAAAGAAAAGAGTTTTTTTGAAAGGAATAAGTATATAATTTGCCTGACTTGAAACCACTGTTGCAATTTGTAAAATTTATTTATTGATATTGTGTGATTTCCCGCGAGATGTTTTCGCTTCACAGGAAAATATTAGTAGTATAATAGAACAAAGTGCAATCGAAGAGTATAGGTTTCTCCTGCGTGTCTGGTTAGGAAATAAAAAACCGCGGGGAAAGTGAAAGTGCGGGGAACAGAAAAAACCCCCAAAAGGGGTGAGAACTAAGGAAAATCGACCGAATAAAAATTCGGAAAAGAGAAAGTTAAATGCCGAAAGAGAAATTTCGGTTGAATAAAGGCTTAAATAGTGAAGTTATAAATAAAAGCAGTGACGGGTCGAGCGAAAGGGTGACCGCGAGACACATTAGAAGGGTCAAAGCGAGTGACTCATAGCCTAGTCCGAGCGGTATCTCCGAAAATAAACGTCCCTCGACAATTTGGACGAAAATTTCGGATATCTGAGTGTCAAATTAATATTTCGGAATAAAATTTAGAAAATTTTGCCTACCGGGTGGCAAATAAAATCAGATTAAAATTCTATCAAGTGAGTAGGGTAACACTAGTGGAGCATGGCGTCAGGGGGAATGGTTCTGAGGTCCGGTAAGGGGAAAAGCAAAATGGCGGAAACTGAGCGTAGACAAGCGAACCAAGTGACAGGTGAGGAGTTAGAGGAATTAACGGGAGAAGTTGAAAGGTTAGAAACACCGACTAATGCGGGAATTCCTCTAGCTAATAAAGGGTTTAGTTCGCGAGGTAGAGGATTTTCGCGAAGTAGAAGCTCAGGAATAGGAAATCGATTCACCTTAAACGAAGAAGATTTAACGCTGGGTACGCTTAGAAATAGAGAAGATGAGTTCGCGAGCACAAAAAAACGTACGTTAGAATGGGATTATACGGAACTCCCAGATTGTAACGAAATGATAGGATTAGGAGCGATACCGAGAACTCATAACGTAATTCAGACTCGTACAAATACTTTGAGACCGTTAGAAAGAAACTCAGACATAACTCAAATGGAAACTCGAACCCTGACAGAAACTCTTGGACTGCTAGGGACAAACTCTGACAGACCAAGACAAGGAAAAGAAATAGACTCTAACGCAGAATTGGAAACGATAAGAGAAAAAATGGAAGAAATTTATTATCGTGTGAGAAGGATGGAGGGTTCGGATCGCGAAAAATTAAAAGAATTAAAAGCAACGATGGACGTGATGGACCGTCATGTGGAAGAATGCGAAAAAGTACAAAAGAGATTAGTAGAGACTAGTCGCTATGCGGAAAAGGATAATAGGCAATTAGCGGAATTACTAGAGTACGACGAAAATAGAACCGTGAGAGAAAACCCGAGTAGTAAGAATTTTAGATCGGATTATTTGACAGAAGCGACACAAAGTAGGGAAACCGAAATCAGGGAACCGTTTGCGGATAGGACAAGCGTAAATAGATCTCGCATGTCATACGCGAGAGAAAGATCAGCGCGTAGATCTTTAACTATGCGAGATGAGAGAGATCAATTAGTAGAGAGGGAACCACCCCAACGGCGAAATACTTGCCAAGCCACAAGTTGCTATCATGGTATGGTGAAAACACCATTCCAAATAATGTCGGACTGGCCGGCTAGATTTCGTAATAATAGAGTAGACAGTCCTGCCCTTTTGACGCGTCAAAAGATTAAGGCTTGTAACCAAAGAGAAAATCAAGACATAGGTTCATATCTAACGGAGATAAGAAAATTGTTTGGAATGCTGAACCCTACAGAATCATTAGAGTGGGAATTGCGAAAAGCATATGAAAATATGCACTTGATTTATAAAACATATATAAGGAGGTATGATTTCTAATCTTTCGAAGAATTGCTACAGATAGATAGGGAATGGGAAGCCGAGAGATTGAAATCAAGAAATAGAGGTCAGATATTAGCCGTGACAGAGATAAAAAATAAATCAAGTGAAAAATATTCTGATAAAGGACAGAATAACCAAAATCATTATTCGGAAAATAGAAACGCAATACAGCAACGGCAAACGAATAGACAGGGGTATATGAACCTAAGAGGAATGTACCGTAACGAAGAAAGCACATATAGGCGAAGCATACAAAGCCAAGAACCAAGGGTACAAATTAGTGAAATAGAATCGGGAAGTAGTCGGAAACCCGGAATAAGAGCGATAGAGCCAATTAATAAACCGGATACACCCAAAACGGAATCAAAAGCTGACCCAATAGTGTCAGAACCCCCAGCGAGAAAACCATGGTCGATGCGAAACCCTAAAGAACAAAGTCAAGTCTTTAGATGCTATGTGTGTGACAAACCTGGTCACATGGCAAGAGAATGCCGTTATAGAAACAAAAATTCGGGAAACTAGAGGGGCGGGCGAAGGGTAATATACAACCTGGAGCCAGAGCGCCAGAAAAATTAAACTCGGAAAATAATGGCAAAGGTGAAACAAGGTTTCACTTAATAATTAAATTCAAAGGAAAATTATTTAAATTGTTAGTAGATACAGGCGCGACACACACATGTGTAGGAAAAGAACTTAAAGAGAAAATAGAGGAAACCGGAATACTAATATCAGAACCCGTCTCGTGAACCCTGATAGTAACAAACGGGGAAGAAGAAGAAAATACAGGTCAGGTTTCAATTCCGGTAGAAATAGGTAATTTAAAGAAAAGACTTTTGGTTAGAATAGTTCCAGAATTAAAATCAGTAGACATATTAGGTACAGATATGATTAAGGGACTGGGAATGACGCTCGATTACGACAAAGAACTCTGGTGGTTACCAGATAAACCCTCAGTTAAATACAAGATGGAGTCTCAGCCGGCAACCCTCCCAAAGCCGATTAAAATCGACAATCTAAATCGAGAGTCACTCAATCCACAACCTAAGCCGAAAATGAAATTCGGAAATAAAGTGAGTCTACAGAGAGATAAAACATCCGAGTTAGCAAGAGAAACAAGAACTGAACCGAATATGGGGAAAAAAATAAGTCCCACAATATCAATAGTAACAGAGAAAACCCAAACTCTGAACCACACACCAAAGTTTCCCCAAATTCCAATCAGTAATCGGTTTGAATGCTTAAGCAAGCTAAGAGAGTCGGATAATGAAGTAGGGAAAAAATTGCGCATAAGGCGAAAAGAAATGCCGAAATTAATGGAAGTAAAATTAGCTGGAAGCCAAATTAAAAGTTGGATAGAAAATTAAAGCAAAAGTAGTTGGCAAGAGTTTAAGAATAGAGCCATACTTAAAAAGGAGGCTGGAAAAGTGAAAAATAGGAAAAATAGAAATAGAATAGGGAAGAACGACGAAAAAGCGTCCGGAATTTGTGAAATAAATGAGAATCAACAGCGAAGATTGGAAGAATTTTTGAAAAGGAAAATAAAACCCGAGGTAGGAAAAGAGCATAGGTCAACGCATTTAGCGAAGCACAAAATAGATGTGCAAGGGCACAAGCCTATTAGGCAAAGATTTTATCAGGTTAGCCCAGTAGTTAAAAAAGCGATTTGCGAAGAAATCGATAAAATGTTAGAACAGGGAATAATAGAACCCGCATGCTCAGAATGGTCAAACCCAATAGTCATGATAAAAAGACCAAACGGTAAATATAGATTCTGTTTGGATTTTAGGAAAGTCAATAGCGTGACTAAAAAAGATGGTTATCCGATACCACTTATGGACGAGATTAAAGATGCTCTTAAAGCGGCGAGATATATATCTAAAGTGGATCTTAAATTAGCATATCTGAAAATACCCTTAGAGGAAGAGTCCAAGCCTCTAATTGCATTCATGGTTCCTGGAAAGGGGATGTATCAATTTAGGAGAATGCCTTTTGGGCTGACAAATGCTCCCGCAACTTTCCAGAGACTGATGGACAAAATAATAACACCCGAATTAAAACCGCAGGTATTTTGCTACTTAGATGATATAGTGATCGCGACGGATAGCTTTGAGGAACATTTAGAATACTTGGGGATAGTATTAGACAGGGTAAACAAAGCACGTTTGACAATCAGCCCAGAAAAATGCGAATTTGGTTGCTCAGAGGTAAAATATTTGGGTTTAAAAATAAACAAAAAAGGTATACAAATAGACGAAAAGAGAATTAAACCAATTCTGGAATATCCGGCACCAAAAAAAGTAAAACAATTGCAAAGGTTAATTGGAATGGCGAGTTGGTATCATAAATTCATACCACGTTTCGCAGAGATAGTAGAACCGTTTAACAGGTTACTAAGAAAAGGTAGAGCCTGGGAGTGGGGAAAAGATCAAGAAGAAGCCTTTAAGAAAATAAAGAAGGCATTAACGTTGGATCCGATCTTAGTACACCCAGACTTTACAATACCATTTCAATTGGAAACTCACGCGAGTACCACGGGATTAGGAGCAGTTTTAACACAGATTAAGAACGGGAAGAATCATGTAGTCGCGTATGCGAGTAGGGGCTTGAACGGAGCAGAAACAAGATATTCGGCGACCGAACTAGAGTGTTTAGCAGTAATTTAGGCGATAAGGAAATTCGGACCTTATTTAGAAGGCTATCATTTCAAGATATTGACTGATCAGCAAGCCTTGAAATGGCTTCATAACATGAAGAACCCAACAGGTCGAGTAGCCAGATGGGCTCTAGAACTGTTGGAGTACGATTACGAAGTAGTCTATCGGAAAGGTAGTTCGAATCACGTGCCGGATGCACTCTCAAGGAAAAACGAATTAGAGAAACCGTTAGCCAGCACTTTAGCGACATGCATTGAAAAAAACACTCGAGAACCTAAAAGAGGAAACCGATTATTGGTATAAAACCAAGGTTAGACAGGTGTTAAAACATCCTAACGAAAACGAGAATTGGAGAATAAGAGATTCTCAATTGTATTTTTTAGAACAGACCCATTGAAATCAAAATTTTTACCAGATTCCAATCCGTAAAAACTGGTAATTCCCAAAAGATTGCGTAAGCAGGTTTTGTTAGAAAACCATGACAATGTGCAGGCAGGCCATTTAGGAGCCCAAAAAACATACGCGAAAATATCGGAGAGCTACTTTTGGCCAGGTAGTTATTCCGAAGTATTGAATTATGTTAAAAACCATTGTCAAAAAGCGTATAAACCAATATATTCTAGTGATAGTGGATAATTTTTCCAAATGGGTGGAGATAATCCCGATTAAAAAAGCGAACGGTAAGGAAATAGAAACAGAATACTATAATAAAATAATTTCGCACTGGGGAACCCCCAGGATATTGTTAACAGACAACGGGACAGAATTTGTTAACAAAACGATTAGGAAATTAGTGGAAAAATTCGGGATTAGACAAGAAACCACACCAAGATATTACCCCCAAGCGAACCCGACAGAAAGGTATAATAGAACAATTAAACAATTGATTAAGGCATATTTAGATGATAATCACGCGTCATGGAACGAATATTTGGTTGATATTAAATACGCGATGAATTCGAGTAAAAATGCGTCAACAGGGTTTACGCCAGCGTTTATAAATTTAGGTAGAAAATTGCACCCTCACCAACCGTTAAAAGCTGAAATAGAAGATACGGAAGAGGTGGAATTTCAGGAAGTAGATAAATGGACGGATAGATGGCGAAGCTTTCAAATATTGAAAGAAGAAGTTCAAAAGAATTTAGATAGCGCAAACCAGAGACAGGCAGGATACTATAACCTTCGAAGGAGACCACAAGAATTCAAAGTAGGTGATAGAGTCCTTAAAAAAGTTAATAGATTGTCAAATAAAGCGGAAAGTAAGGCAGGCAATTTATATGATAAGTATGAAGGAACATTTATAGTAAAAAAGAGGTTGTCTCCAACCATATATGAATTAAAGAATTTAAAGGGAAAGAGTGTCGGTAATTGGAATGTCAATGATTTTAAATTGGAAAGAAGCATAGAGAATGCTCAAATAGAAAGAAAATCGTATAGGAAAAGAGAGAGAGAGAGAGTAAGAGAGAGCAAAAAAGTAAGTTAAAGGTATAAACTCCAACTCGAGACTCCAACAGACTCCAATACGAAACTCTGACTCTGACCACAAAGAAAAAACCCCGTGACTTGAAACACTCCAACCAAAACGGAAAAAACTAGCTATTTTTTTTTCCAGATGGATAACACTAATAGTGCAACCTGTGCCGAAGTGTGCGAATGGAGGAGAGACTCCTAGAGAATTTGAACCACTGTAAGGTCTGGCAGTGGTTACGAAGTCGAAGGCGAGCAAGCCAAGTTTAACAGGAGTAGGTTGCTAACAAGGGCCAGGAGAGTCAGAGAAGTTCAGCAAGAGCTGTGGCTCTAAAAGACAAATCGACCCAAAGGAGTTATTTACTCAAAAGTTCTCCAACTCCACTCTAATATGGGAAAAGAAAAGAACAGTTAAAAATGACTGAATTACTCGGACTCCCGACTCAGTCAATTTTTGTTTTGTTTTTTAAAGATTACAGAATAAGAAAGGAACCAAGGTTGGAAGAAGATAGAGAGGAACCAAAGTTGGAAAAAGATAGAAATAGCCAAGCCTGAAAGAGGATAGAAAGGACCAAGGATGGAGCCTAAAGGAAAAGAAGAGATAACGGAACTAACAGTTAGAATAGGGGCAAAAAATTGCCAATTTTGTAAAAAATTAATACCGAAGGAGTTATATATTTTCCACTATAGTTTTTGTAATAATAGACCATATAGATATAGACAGAATTTAACGAGTCCAAGCTATGATAGGAATAGTTATATAATAGAAAACTGGAAAAAAATTAACTTAGATTATCAAGAGTTAATTAAAATAGAAATTAAACCTAGTAGAAAGAGTAGATGGGACGTGACAAGCCCAGTAAATAAGGGAAAAAAGTCAGATTTTGAAATGGAATTGGAATTACTGGAGAAAGTTTCGGTCATGGACCCAAATTCCCACATGGGAGGGGGGGTGTAACATGGCTGTTACGTTGGTTGCCTACGTGCAGGCGTAGGGGCGGGGGCACGCCGGCGAGCAGCGGTGCTACGAGTCGTCGGTCGGCTACCCCGCGCTCTTGTGTTCTGGACAGCTGACTGTCAACAAGACAGTCTTAACACTCACTCTCTGATCTCTTGAGACTCGTAGTGGCGGTATAGTTTTCAGTCCGCGCAGATAGTTATTTGTTCTTCTGGCTTTTTAAGCCCACACTTGTACTAGTAAGTAGAATATAGTTTTGTTCTTAATAATTGTGTGTAATTATTTCTCGCTCCCAACTGGTAATTTCCCCCATTTCCCTTCCCAATTAGTAATAATCATCCCAGATTATAATTTCTTAGGCGAAAAGAAGCCGCATTAGGAAATCGCTCGGAAATTAATGAGGATCGGAACCTATCGCGACAGGACCTGAGCACAAATGAGTACAGAAATGTGCAACAACAAGAAACAAATGAATTTATAATGACTCAACGACAAACTTTAGAACAGAACCCCTAGTAAACCAACAAAATAGAGAAAGCTTCAGGAAAGCTCAGAGACCAGCGGACAGGAATAGGACAGGAAATAATAATAGGAATTTTAAAGAAACGAGAAATCCGTTGAGATGTTTCTACTGTGATAGATAAGGACACCTGAGGAAAGACTGCTGGTTTAGGAATCAGAATTCGGGAAACTAGAGGGGCGGGCCTCGGAAAATGTAAATGCCGAAGCCAGACCGCCCGAAAAATTAAGCTCGGATAAAAATCAAGAAACGGAGACTAGGTTACATATAATGATAAAATACGGAACTGAATTATTTAAGCTACTAGTTGATACAGGGGCAACACACTCCTATGTAGGTAGGGAGATGATAGGATTAAAGAATCAGGGATTAAGATATCAGAGCCCGTATCGGATAGATTGGTAGTAGCAAATGGTGAGACAGTTGGAATAATAGGCCAGGTCTCAATCCCAGTATTAATTGGCGGAAAAACTACAAGACTCTTAGTCAGACTAGTCTCAGCAGATTTAAAAACCATTGGAATTTTGGGAACAGATATGCTTAAAACCTTAAGAATCACTCTCGACTACGACAATGAAGTTTGGTGGTTACCAAACAACCCCAAAATTAGGTTCAAAATGGAATGTCTACCTACGGCCCTCCCAGAGCCTATCCAGATGGATAGCCGGGAAAAATCGTCAGTTGAGGAGAATAAAAATAAACAAAGTCAAACCAAATCTACGGGAAAAGTAGAAACAGGGATAAAAGCATACGAACCCAAATTCGGAAATAAGGTGAACCTAAAATGCAATAGAGTGATCGAGCACAGGACAGAGACGGCAGCAGAAGCGAAAAAGGATAAGGCAAGGAACCTTAATTTATCTATGATTTCGGAGAGAGCCCAAGCTCCGAGACATAAACCCAAGAAAACAACCCCGAAGGTAGCCGAAGCCTTATGGAGAAACAGATATCAATGTGTGTCAGAACCAGAACAAGAGGAAGTTAACCTGGAAGAGGAAGTTAACTCTAAACAAGAAGGATTAGCTAGGAAACAGGAAATTTCGAAGCTAATGGAAATAAATTTAAATAAGAAACAGAGGGATAAGGAAAGGGAAAAAATAGAAAACCTTATAGAAGGAAAGAACAAAGAAAGTTGGCAAGAATTCAGGGATAGAGCCTTAATTCAGAAAAGCCCAAAAGTGATTATGAAAAGGAAAAATAGGCACATTAGAAAAAGCCAGGAAATAGCAGAAGGAATATGCGAGTTGGATGTAAACCCACAACAAAAGTTAGCAAGACTGCTAAAGGAAAAATTGAAACCGGAAGTAGGAAAATATCATAGATCAACTCACTTAACGAAACATAGGATAGACGTGCAAGGACACGCACCTATTAAACAGAGATGCTATCAAGTAAGCCCGAAAATAAGAGAAATTATCTTCGAAGAAATAGACAAGATGCTGGAACAAGGCATAATAGAACCATCTTGTTCGGATTGGTCGAATCCGATAGTAATGGTAAAGAAACCGAACGGAAAATATAGGTTTTGCCTGGACTTTAGAAAAATAAATAGTGTGACGAAAAAAGATCTCTATCCAATACCGACAATGAATGAAATCTTGGACACACTAAGAGCCGCGAAATATATTTCGGAAGTAGATTTGAAGTTGGCATACTTACAAATCCCATTAGAAGACAATTTCAAGCCGTTAACTGCATTTTCAGTTCCGGGCAAGGGCATGTTCCAGTTTAAGAGGATGCCTTTTGGTCTGACTAATGCACCAGCCACATTCCAGAGGCTTATGGACAAAATTATAACCCCAGAGCTCAAACCATTTGTTTTTTTGTTAGTTGGATGATATTGTCATTGTACCGCAAAACTTTGAAGATCATATAAAGTATCTGGAGGTGGTCCTGGATAGTTAACAAAGCAGGGCTAACAATTAGCCCAGAAAAATGTGAGTTCGCATGCTCTGAGGTAAAATACCTGGGATTCACAATAGATGAGAGAAGATTGAGAATAGATGAAGAGAAACTGAAACCAATCTTGGATTTTCCAGCACCCAAAAATATCAAGCAACTTCAGAGGTTAATAGGAATGACTAGCTGGTATAGGAAATTTATCCCACATTTCGCAGAAGTAGTAGAACCATTCAATAGGTTACTAAGAAAAGATAGGAATTGGAAGTGGGGATAAGACCAGCAAAAAGCTTTAGAAGAAATCAAAAAACTATTAACCTCAGCACCAATTCTGAGACGACCATATTTCAGATACCCGTTCCAGTTGGAAACAGATGCTATCACAACAGGGCTAGGAGCAGTGCTAAGGCAGAATGTGGAAGGTAAAAATTACGTAGTGGCCTATGCGAGTAGAGGGTTAAATAGCGCTGAAACCAAATACTCAGCATCTGAGTTAGAATGCTTGGAAGTAGTATGGACGATAAAAAAATTTAGACCGTATCTGGAAGGTTATAATTTCAAGGTCATGACTGATCACCAGGCTTTGAAGTGGCTTCATAACATAAAAAATCCAACGGATCGGCTAGCTCACTGGGCTTTAGAGCTGTTGGAATATAATTATGAGATAGTCTATAGAAAAGGTAGCTCAAATCACATGCCGGATGCACTATCTAGAAGAAACGAGGCTGCGAAACCAATAACTTTCGCGTTAGCAACAAGCATTAAAAAGACAACTCTGGATCTGAAGGATGAAACAGATGACTGGTATAAAACAAAGGTCAGGCAGGTTATTAAGAAACCTGAAGAAAACCAAAACTGGAGGGTGCGAGATGTTCAATTATATTTTTATAAGCCAGACCCATTAAAATCGAAGTTACTTTCCGATTAAAATCCGTGGAAATTGGTAACACCGAAGAGGCTGGGAAAACGCGTGCTGGAAGAGAACCATGATAGTCTACAAGCAGGTCACTTAGGATCTGAAAAAACTTACGCGCGAATCGCGGAAAATTATTTTTGGCCGGGTAGTTACTCGGAAACACTAAAGTATGTGAAAGATTGCAAAATATGTCAAAGGGTAAAAGCGAGTAATCAACCTAAAATAGAATTGATGGGAAAGCGAATAGTTGAGGAACCATGGACATTTGTGACAGCTGACATCATGGGTCCGCTCCCAATGACAAAGAAAAATAGAAACCAATATATTTTGGTATTTGTAGACAACTTCACCAAGTGGGTAGAAATAATACCTTTAAAGAAAGCCAATGGAAATATCATAGAGGTCGAATGCCATAGGCGCATAATTTCGCGTTGGGGAACGCCTAGAATTCTGTTAACCGATAATGGGACGGAATTTGTTAATAAAACAGTGCGACATTTGGCAGAGAAATTCGGCATCAGACATGCAACAACACCAAAATATTATCCGCAAGCAAATCCCACTGAAAGATATAGCAACAATCAAGCAGATCATCAAAACCTACATCAAGGATGATCATGCGTCGTGGGATGAACACCTAGAAGATTTACAATTCGCCATGAACACGAGTAAAAACTCTGCGACGGGATTCACACCTGCGTTTTTGAATTTCGGCAGAGAACTGCAACCGAACCAATCTCTAAGGACAGAAATAGAAGAATCCGACGATATAGTGTTCCAAGAAGTCGATAAATGGACGGATAGTATTAGAATATTACAAATAATTAAAGAAGAGGTACAAAGAAACCTAAATAGAATGAATGATAGGCAGGCGAAATATTATAATTTGCGTAGAAGGCCAATAGAATTTAGGGTCGGAGATAGAGTCCTAAAACGCGTAAACAAGTTATCAAGTAAAGTAGATAGTAAAGCGAGTAAATTATATGATAAGTTTGAAGGTACGTTTATCATTAAGAAGAAAATTTCGCCGACGATTTATGAGTTGAAAGATACGGAAGGAAAAAGCGTAGGAACCTGGAATGTGACATTAAGTTAGTAAACGAATAGTTAGAATTAGTGCACGCAGTGACATAGGCAGGCACTGGTAATAACGACTTGAACCGACTCTATCTAACACTCTGGCAGAGCGTTTACTTAGAAGACAGGTGGACAGAATTGTTTTGCTGGATTTTCGGGAATCCAGAAAGAGGTGCGGCTTGTGTCTGAGGACCTTTTTTGAGGAAGAGAAAGTACACATGCTGCGATGCAACGCAGCCGAATGGTTGCGGTTGCGCAGCAAGGGGGTGCCGCAGAAGCTCATCCCTTTCCGCCCGCATCGCCATGTTAGGCGATTATTGCCGGCCACCGGGAATGACCCGCTGCAAGCGGGCAAGAGGGAGGAGTCCCGAAGCCCATCCCCATTCGTTGTAAGTTTTGCCGTAATATGATTCCAAGCCAACTCTACCTATTCCATGAAACTTTTTGTAGCAAAAGACCTTATAAACACCGACATAACATCGTGACACCTAACTTTGACAGGACAAAATATATTAAGGGGAATTGGAATAAAGTTAGGGAGAGTCTAAAGGAAATTTTGGAAATACGGGTAGAGTGTGGTGTTAAGAGGAATCGAGAAGTTGAGGATGTGGATGACATCCTAGAGGTGGAGATAGATCCGGAGACGGTGCTGGATTTTGGGTCAGAGCTGAGAGAACCGGAAACAGTTTCGGGTATGGACCCGAACTCCCACAGGAGGGGGGGTGTAACATGGTTGTTACGTCATGCCCCCTCAGCGCCCGAGTCTAGGGTCGTCACTGACCGGCCAGTTTGCCCGAGGTTCGGCGGACGTGGCCGGTTGTTCGCGAGGCCGACCGGCTGATTCGGTCGGGAGCTCACTCGTTTCTGCGCGTCGCATGAGTAAGCTCTGCTGCTGTCGTCTCGTGTTATTTGTCGTGCCTTTTGGCGTTGCTGTTGCGATTCACCATTGCGGTTAGCTCGTGTGCGAGAGTTCCTACCTATTTTGTGCTATTGGATTAACACTTTTTTGCTGTGCCAAGTTGTGCGGAGCTGGCCCAAATCGCCACCCACATCACCATCGTCGCAGACCAACCCGACTCTGAGGGGTTGCCAACCGTTTGTTCGCCGATCCATTCCGTTGCGATTGCACTACGTGCTAATGTAAGTCTATTAATAAATTATGTTGTTACTTTGAATGGTGTTTCTCGTTATTTACCCTCACGGCCTGAATCTATCCCACCATCTCTCGGAATAATCCTAGCCCGATTATATAGGACTATACTTTACCCAAGTTTGAGTTCGATCAGATAAAGTCAAATTCTGAGGGTGGTACACTTGAGGAATAATGATTTTAGTAATATAAATGTCAAGAATCGAATGAATCTTTAAAATTGCAGATTATCTTTTTTATTGCAATTCAAATCATTCCCGCCGAACTATGTATCGCGGAGGTTAGCACAGTACAGCCTTCATGCCGCTCAGTGACTATCAATCACCTCGCAGCTTGTCGCAGCCACGGGGCTATTACTCTCATGGAGGCCTGTGAAAGCAAAGTGTCACGAGAGTTGACTAAGCCCCAGGGGCGGTGCCACCTATGTCGTAGTGCTACATGGCGCGGAAATACATAGTAAACATATAAATATTAATCAATTTTCATTGAATTAACAATTACCTCGCCGTCTTTTTTCACAAAAAGACCAAGTTTTTTCACAACTTTTAAATTATTATAATTTGTACGAGGGTGGTCTGAAAAGTTTCCGACCTAACAATGATACGAGACATTTTTTCTTAATTTTTTTTTTATTTTTCTACATAGTCTCCTTATAACTCTACACACTTCTCCTAGCGATGCTCCCATCTCTCTAACCCATCCAAATAGTACTCGGCGTTGTTCTCTGCAAAATAATTGTTCACGAAGGTGATTGCCTCCTCATTTGAAGAAAACTTCTGCCTCCGAGGGCATTTTTTAGATGAGGGAACAAAAAGAAGTCGCTTGAGGCTAGATCTGGTGAGTATGGCGGATGGTCAAGCAGTTCAAACCGTAATTCATGGATTTTCGCCATGGCGACCGCTGAGGTGTGAGACGGCGCGTTGTCTTGGTGAAACAGGATTTTCTTTTTCTGCAAATGTGGACGTTTTTTTGCAATTTCTGCCTTCAGCTTGTCAAGTAATGATGCGTAGAATACACCTGTAATGGTTTTTCCTTTTTGAAGATAATCTATTAAGATAACTCCATGACTATCCCCAACAACAGTCGCCATCACTTTCCCAGCCGAAAAAACGGTTTTTGCTTTTTGTGGAGCCGGTTCCCCCTTTGCAGTCCACTGTTTTGACTGTATTTTTGTTTCGGGCGTATAATGGTGTATCCAAGTTTCATCTACAGTAATTAATCGGTGCCAAAACTCGGATTTATTGCGCCTTAACTGCACCAAAAGAGCGTTGGAAATGTTCATTCGATCACGTTTTTGGTATATCGTGAGCAAACGCGGCACCCAGCGCGCGGACAGCTTTCTCATGCTTAAATCTTGATTTAATATGTGACAAACACGTTCTTTGGACATTTTCATAACCTCTGCTATCTCTCTCACCTTAATTCGGCGGTCGTCTAGCACCATTTGGTGAACTTTAGCGATGTTATCGTCAGTAGTTGCAGTTTTTGGACGTCCTGAACGTTCATCGTCTCCCAAGCTCTTACGGCCACGTTTAAATTCAGCTGCCCAAAATTTCACTGTGGTAAATGATGGAGCATTGTCCCCATAAACAGTGTCCAACTCAACTTTGATTTGCGTAGGCGTATTGCCTTTCAAAAACAAATATTTAATGACAGCTTCCATTTTCACAAAAACACTCACATCGACTCACTCAAACGACTGTCAACTAAAAACTGCGCGTCCAAAGTGGCTGAAACTTTAGTGAGTAACTGTCAAAAGATGCACAACTACATTCACTAGCTTTCATCGAGGAGTGGTGTCATCTTCTTGTTGAGGTCGAAAACTTTTCAGACCACCCTCGTACTAGCGAAAATGGTGAAGTATACCATGTTTTTAGATAAAAATAAAAGTTAATATAATGAAAGCTCATATATATTAATATATATTTAAAAATCAACAGAAAAGTTATAAACACGTATAAATAAGTTATAAGATTCTTTTTTCATTTTAAAATGTTTTTTTCAAATAAATTTGTGAAAGAATATATATGAGTAACAAAACGAATTTGTTACAAAAAAACTATTCATATTTATTTAAAAATTATTTTATAGTTTCAACATTTAAACTTTTTTTTTACAAAATTAACGTCGAAGAATAAATACTAATAATATAAATATAAAAACAGATTTTAAATTTTAAATTTAAGAGAGAGAGAGAGAGAGAGAGAGAGAGAGAGAGAGAGAGAGA
>CAJFCO010018140.1:76965-91849 GCA_904066015.1 Synergus gifuensis | reverse complement strand
TTCTTAAATATGATATTGTAACATTTCTTCATTCGCGTATAAATCATATGACTCGATTGATCCCATTTAACTTTTGCTTGTGAAATAAACCAGATTGTTGCTCGTGTGAAATTCGGTCTCAGTTTCATTTCCGTTACGCTTATTTATGATCCATGGCCTTGAGGTATCGTGATGACCCTTCCGATTGAGCTAGTAGCTGTCATTTTTCTAGGATTTTCAGGAGCACAGATAGATCTCTGAATTCACCGTCATTTATTCAAATAAATGACTGGCGCGTTACAAATTTGAATTCCCTTGAGTATAAGTAATTTCTATAGATTGTCGAGACGTAGTTCCGCGGTCAGAGACCAGACCGCGTTACAGTATTCTAATATTTTCAAATTTTATTTTTGTTTGATATTTATTTTATTGTTAAGAAAACATAGTAAAAGAAAAGATAAATATGTATTTTTTGAGGAATTCCAAGAATTCTTTTTTAAAAGATTGTTTGAATTATTTTCACTATTTGAAATGATAAAAATTTGGAATTTTTTTTGTGTTATTACAATAATTTTTGATAAATTTCTACTGAATAATTTCTAATTTTGAAAAAACGTTTAACTTATCAAACACTCAGAAAGAAAAAATGCCTCTTTTTTGAATTTTGATTAATGATGTGCTGTTTGGATAAATACCTGATATTAGTAAAAATATAGATGTCAAAATATGTGGCTTCTCGTTTGCTAAATTCTGTAAAATATGCAGATTAGTATTTGTTTTTTATTGATGAATGAAACGGAAAAATGGATTGAAAAGAACAATGAGATGAAAATATGATCGGAAAGAAAGGTTTTCATTGAAATTTTAGGTTTGAAGACGTTTGATTCAGTGTCTCCAGATCGTGGGATTTTTCGGCCTCCACTCTACGACCCACGAGCTCATGCTATCTTTCTCTATCAATAGGTTCGTGACTGTTGCTAGAGAGAGAAAGCATGAGCTCGTGGGTCATAGAGTGGGGGCCGAAAAATCCCACGATCTGAAGACACTGGTTTGATTATGGATTTATAGGAAGTAGGTTTTTATATAGTTGTTACTTCTTTACAAAATTTTCATGCTATTAATTTCAGTCCATTGTCTGTTTGAGTCTCCACATCTCATATTCTGATTTAATAATTCTTGAATTATTACTGATTCTTTACAGATACCATAAATAGAGATTATATATTTTATCATTGATAAGGCTACTTTGTTTATTGCCTATTTTCGTTTTCTTAAATCTACTAAATAGTTATCTTTACTTTACAATAGGTCGATAGTTATAAATATTTCTGTCTATTTGAGAAATGATAGGATATGTATCAATTTTACATTTGCCTGTATTTTACTTAATTCCAATATTGTTTAAAATAGAATGCTAATGACAATTGGAAAATTTTACTTCTTAAAGTTTTAGAGGATGTTTTAAGGTTTTGTGTTGTAGGAAAACTAATTTCATTATTAAGGGATAGTGTTAAAATTATTATAACAGTTTTGATATAAACGGTGGGGTTGACAGTTTATTCTTACAGGTTTTTGTATTTTAAATTAGAAAATGATGCACCAAAATTAAAGAGATATTTTGTATTTTTGAAATTTGGAAAAAAAAATTTTTTCTTAAGGTATTCTAAAAGTTTTTAATTTTGTATTTTTATAACACAGGCACACAAAAAAAAGGTCTTGTTCCCGGAATCAGAATAGTATATCTTTATGTTTCTTGGTTCGTTGAATGCGAATCCGGTGTCCGTTTGTCTCAATCAGGTCAGTTTGAAGGTAATTTCAAGGTCAAATCCTGAAAGAATGGTTAAATTGATTCAAATAGTTATTCCTATATACTTTTGGGGTCGCTGAATCCAAATCCTATGTCCGTTTGATACTACAAGGTCAAATTGAAGGTCATTTCAAGGTCAAATGCGTTTATTCTGCCAAAAATGAATTTTTGACTGCAGATTCTGAAAGAACGAGAAATTTTACCTCTAGGTATTTATTCAATTTTTTTGTTAACATAACCCCCAAGGTCATTCATTTTATTGTAAGGACGGTTCATATGACAATTGCAAAAATAAAAAAATGTAGGAAGTACATTTTTTAAGTAGAAGCGGGAGTATTCGATAGACCTCAGATCAGAAAAATGTTCAGAGACGATCACTGCGTAACTCAAATGAGCCCTATTTAGAAGAATGCGTGGATCAGCTTTAAGAAAGTATGTAGTAATTTTCTATGCAATCATAAGAGCTCGGACTAGAAAAAAATAATATCTGACATGGTAGAGAATTTCAGGAGATTGGAATGTAACATGAGTTTAAAATTACACAAGATGGACAGTCATGTGGAAGAATTTCCAGATAACTTTGTCGATTTCAATGAAGAATAAGGAGAACGTTTCCACCAAGATTTTAAAGATATAGAACGAAGATTTTAGGGTAGATGGGGTGAAAACATGATGGCAGATTTTTGTTGGATGTTGCATAGAGAAAGCACAGAAAATGGAAAAGAACACAAGAGAAATCCCTTGCACAGATCTTTTGAGGATAAACGAGTACGTTATAAAAGAAGACGAAACGATGAAGAAGTAGCAGAGTGAGATAAAAAATGCACGTTCCAGCGACTTCAAAAATATAATAGAGAGATGATGTGAAAAAATTTTCTGGATTTGACCTTGAAATGAACTTGACCCTGACATACTGGAGGCAAACGAACCTCGGATTCTAACTCAGTGATGCTGAAAACATATTGATTTAGTAGTTTAGTCCCGTGAGGACACATTTTTGAATTTTTGCAATTGTCATATGAACCTCCCATACAATAAAATGAATGACTTTGGTTGTTATGTTATCAAAAAAATTGAATATATATCTAGACGTAAAATTTCTCGTTCTTTCAGAATCTGTAGTCAAAAATTCATTTGTAGCAGAATAAATACATTTGACCTAGAAATGACCTTCAATTTGACCTTATCGGATCAAACGGACATCCGATTTGGATTCAGCGACCACAAAAATATATAGAAATAATTATTTGAATTAATTTGAATATTTTTTCAGGATTTGACCTTGAAATGACCTTCAACATAACCTGATTGAGACAAACGGACACCGGATTCGGATTCAGCGACCCAAAAAACATAAAGATATACTAGTCTGATTCCGGGAACAGGAGCTTTTTTTGTGTGCCTGTGTAATTTATTAATTTTTATAATTACTTATTGTTAATTGATAGTTTAGTAATTTAGAATAATGAATTTAATAAATTTAATCGAGATAGTTTAGATTGAATGAAGTCAACAGAAAATTGAATTTTAAGCTCATATAGAGAAATAAGAATGTAGTTGATTAACATTTTATTTAGGGTTACACATAATAGTGCTTTCTTTTGAATTTTTCTCGCGCGACCTTTTGAAGTTGGTTTTTATTATTTAGGTAATTGTTCGTGTTTTATCAATAGTTCAAAATTGTTATTAGTTGTACTAAAATATGTGTGTTTGACGTTCCGATTACTGGTCTTTCCGTGGGTGAGTCCGTGGGGTGGATGATTTTCTATTGTATCTCCGTCTTACGCCTTTTCTTCTAATATATTTTCTTGAATATTTATTATTTGATTAACAGTATTTTTATATTATTTTTTTTTATTTGTCCATCTATTGTGCATCGAGATCTATTTTTGATTCCGTTTCAATCTTTGTGATTGATATTACCTTTTCAGGTCTTCCCCTCTCTTTAGTGTAGAGAATTTAGTGAGGGTAGGTTTGTACGAAGTATCTCTCTGTACTTCATGAAGTTTTTCGTTTTATTTATTTTGCTGGTTTTTCAGTTTCTTCTTTTGGTTTCCTTGTTTGTTTTTTGTAAGATATTTTGATTCTTTTGATATGATTAATCTGTTTGTTTTAACATTGTCTTTATTTTATTCTTTATTTGATAAAATACTTCTTTTGCAAAAGGATTTTCTTGGTTTGGTTCATTTGAATTGTAATGAAGTCTTGTAATAAAATTTAATCGAGAATTGATTTTAAATTATAGTTTTAGTAAACTTGATTTTGATTTATGAATAGAGTTTAAAGTTTGATTTAGAAGTTAGATTTAGAATTAGATTTAGAGTTAGAGTTTGAATTCGAATTCGAGTTTGAGTTTGATTTAGAGTTAGATTTAGATTTAAGATGTGTTAGAGTTAGGATTTGAGTTAGAGTTGTAGTTAGAGTTTGGATTTGAGTTGGATTTAGATTAAAGTTTAGAATTTGAGTAAAATTTAGAGCAAGATTTAGGATTTAATTAAGGTTTAGAATGAAATTTAGAATTAGGATTTGAGTAAGATTTAGTTAGATTTAGAATTAGGATTTGAATAAGATTTAGTTAGATTCAGAATTAGGATTTGAATAAGATTTAGAGTTAGATTTAGAGTTGGAATTTGAGTAGATTTTAGAGTTAGATCTACAGGGTGTCCGGGTACTCAAAATACATATTTATATTTTCGGATTCCTTGTGAAAAACTGAATCGAAAATTATCAATAAAAAAATTTGATTATTTGCGTAATTAAGAAGTAATTAGCAATTAAAGATTAACCAATCAAAAAAATGCTTTAAACAGCCGACAGTCCATGTGCCATCGTTGAGAGTGTGTAAGAATACAAGTTCAGATCGTATAATTCCCCGTCGTTTATTTTTGTAGGAGGCTTCGAATCTTTGGTGCAACTTCACACTTAAACGAGATTCGAAAATTAACAAGCATTTTTTTCGTAGCAATAAAATTAGAAAACATTGCTCGACGAGTTAATTACCTTACTTGAAATGCATACGTTATTTGAATTCTGTAGAATCTTCCTGAATTCTTAGCATTCCGCAGAATTCTCTAAAGTTCTGTAGCAATTCCTTTTACTTTTTCTAATTAAATTGAACCCATTTGAATACATTGGATTATTTTTAATGTCAAGAGTTTTAAATACTTTAAGTTCCTCTAAATTCTTAAGAATTCTCCGAATTCTTCCAGAATCATTGCAGTAATACTAATTCTTTCACAATTAGTCTAGTTAGTCGACTGCCTGATCTTTATTGCGGGTATGCTTACGAGCTTAAAAAACATAGCTAAGTATTTAGAATTTAAAATTCTTTTAACATTTTTGAATCACTTTGGACACTTTTAAATACTTTTCAATGTGCAATGTATTCAAAAGTCTCATAAATACTGTGAAATCCTCCGAATTCTCCAAATTCTGACACAATCATAGCAGTTATTCTAATTCTTTTTCACAATTAGTCTAGTTAGTCGTTTGCTAAGCTAACAGTAAATGAAACATGTACTTGTAAATTTAATCTTCCAAAATAGGGAAGAAATAGGGAGATAAGTATTAGACCCTAATTCATGTCCAACTTCTACATGCATTTAGCGACAATTACAATTTCCAGTAGAGGTGGAGTAGAGATGGAGTTTAGTCTGCAAAGTTGGACTTATTTTCTATCTTTCTACTTCTTTCATGAAGGCAAGAATGGGATAAGGCTGACTTAGGATTGAAATTTTGTACAAGGCTTGTCCCATTTTTGAGTTCAAAATGACACTAGCAAAGTCAAAATTATCTCCATATTTGCAGAAAATGCTTCACTTTTTCCCTATCTCAATATTCAACTAAAATTAGCGTGAAAAAGTGTGATAAAAATTTGCATTCTTGAGCTAGCCTTGTCCCATTCTTGCCTTCATAAAGGTAGTAGAAAAGTCGGAAACTAAGTCCAACTCTGCAGACTGAATAAACTCCATCTCTACCTTATTTTAAAATTCGCCTCGAATATGCTTGATAAACTGTGCTAAAATAATATTTCTGGAATTTACCTGTCATTTGAAGTGAGGTGTGAGTTTTTTATCATCTGACTCAGTTATGAATTTTTATTCTGACAAGCGCTGAAAATACAGAAAACCAGGCTAATTTGCGAAAAATTATTTTTAAAAAAGAATTTATTAACTTTTGCCGATCGTAGGATTCCCTGTTGTAGTTTTTATTAAAGTTAAACTCTCAAAGTGGTCCTTTGCAGTCTTACAATAATCATTTAATTTTAGCATTGGTCGTGGCCAGGAGCAATGCTTGAGCCTCTCTACGATCCATGCTAGTCCCATGCTTTACCAATGTTTTGGCCATTTTTGAATAATGCTTGTCCCACGCTTGAGCAACGCAACTTTTTTTCACGCTGACGTTTTCAAATCACCTAATTAGGCATTAATCTACTTGGACTCATTAAGGAATTTAAGAAAAATCTTCGTCAATCTCAGACTAACTTGAATGTCTTCCAAAACATAATTTTTGGCTGAAAATTATTTTTTTATAATCTTTAGCACATGAGTGTAAAAGTGAGACATGTAGTGTCTAATTAGAGCGACTTGTGGGCTAATTAGCACATAAGCATGTTTAATTCTTTAAAGCATGTATGGAAAATTATAAGATAGTTTTTTTAGCCACCAATTTTATGTTGGAAAAGAAGGTAGGTGATACGAATTTGACGAAGATTTTACGTCAAATTCTGAATGAGTACAAGTTCATTAAGGCCTAATTAATTTATTTGAAAACGGTCATCGTCAGAAAAACTTAATGGGGGGTGAGTTGGGCTTTAAAAATTATTTTCATAAAACTTGAAATGGCAATTATCGATGCATGCCTGTAGAAGTTTGAAATGATTAATTTCTAATTAGTTCATGAGGCTCTCTAATTAAGCACTAATTTATATCTTACTCTTGCAGGCATGTATCGAAAATTATCATTTAAAATTTTCTGGAACACATTTTTTGTGGCCAACGCATCCCTTAATTAAATTTTGTTGTTGATGAATTCGTAGCTAGATGATGATGATCAATTCGTAGATAGATGTGTAGAAAATTATAAACTCATTTTAATTGTCAGCATATTTATCGTGGAATACATCTCAGGTTTTCCATGTTGATAATGGTTTTTATTAAATCCTTAATTAGCTCAAGTTGATTAGTATCTATGAAATGAAATTGATATTATTTTAATATTATTAATAATAATAAAAATAATATTTAGTATTTTCAAATACTTATCTCCCTATTTCTTCCTTATTCTGGAAGATTAAATTTAAAAGTACATGTTTCATTTACAGTTAGCTTAGCAAACGTCTAACCAGACTAATTGTGAAAAATAATTAGAATAACTGTTATGACTGTGTCAAAATTTGGAGAATTCGGAGGAATTCACATTATTTATGAGACTTTTGAATACATTGCACATTGAAAAGTATTTAAAAGTGTCCAAAGTGATTCAAAAATGTTAAAAGAAATTTAAATTCTAAATACTTAGCTATGTTTTTTAAGCTCGTAAGCATACCCGTAATAAAGATCAGGCAGTCGACTAACTGGACTAATTGTGAAAGAATTAGTAATACTGCAATGATTGTGGCAGAATTCGGAGAATTCTTGAGAATTTAGAGGAATTTAAAGTATTTAAAACTCTTGACATTAAAAATAATCCAATGCATTCAAGTGGGTTCAATGTAATTCGAAAAAGTAGAAGGAATTGCTACAAAACTTTAGAGAATTCTGCGGAATGCTAAGAATTCAGGAAGATTCTACAGAATTCAAATAACGCATGCATTTCAAGTAAGGTAATTAACTCGTTGAGCAATGTTTTCTAATTTTATCTCTACGGAAAAAATGCTTGTTAATTTTCGAATCTCGTTTAAGTGTGAAGTTGCAACAAAGATTCGAAGCCTCCTACAAAAATAAATGCCGGGGAATTATACGATCTGAACTTGTATTCTCACACACTCTCAGCGATGGCACATGGACTGTCGGCTGTTTAAAGCATTTTTTTGATTGGCTAATTTTTAATTGCTAATTACTTCTTAATTATGCACTTCATCAAATTTTTTTATTGATATAAATATGTATTTTGAGTACCCGGACACCCTGTAGAATTAGAGTTAGAATTAGATTTGCAACTGGAATTTGACTTACATTTTAAACCGGTTTAAATTTGAATTAGTAGATGCTGTTATATCATTGAATTTTATGTTTATTATATTGTCTTAATAGCTTATTTTAAAATGACACGTTGATTTTCGAGAATTTTTTTATAAATCCTGTGTAATATCTTGTTAGTCTAATAAGTTGTTTTATATTTTGTGTTTTGAAGACTTGAAATTTTCTTAATATTTCCAGTTTTTATGGTCTTGTCTGTAATTTATCTGAATATATAATTGATAATACTTGTGCTACCGATCGTTATGTCAATATTTTAAATATTGATTTTTCATGTAAAAGAATTTTCTCTAGCTCCGCTGGAAATCGAATCCAGATCTTCAGATGGCCAATCTGTAGCGCTAAGTTACCTATCAGGTTACGCAAAAAACGAGATTCATTTTTTTACAAGTTACAATTTGGTAGCGACATTATATATTCTAATAAGGTTTTTATGATACGGGATTAGGCGCGCGCTTGAGCGCGCGTGTTTCGTCTTTAGACACTGAAATGACAATTCAAATTCGCGTGCCAAATTAATTGACCAATAAGTTTAGCGCACTACGCATGAAGTTAGCTAAAAGTTAACGCATAATGAGGAACGCAATGTGAAGTCTAAAGTGCATGTCTTTTTTAGAAAAGGATTATTTGACGAGTTGTTTAATTTATTGGATACTAACCGTTTCTTTTCTAATCTCTCTATTTGTGGTTAGTTTTCTTTCTATCTCGATAGCTTTTGTTGTTAAATCGGAAAATTTTTCTGCAGTTCCGATTCTAATTTCTATTTCTGGTTTAAGACCTCGAATAAAGTGGTCTATTGAGAATTTTTCTAATTCTGTTCAGAGTATTTATCAGCTATTCCATTGTTGTTCATTTTGTGAACATCAATTATTCTATTTGTTATTTATTTAACTCTTGAGGCAAATGAGATGACATTTTCATTTTCCTACATATAATTATTTCCAAGTTTGCCTTGTATAATAATTGAAATACTGTTTTTGAGGGGGCGTAAACTGCTTTGAGTTTATTTAATATTTCTTCTATAGAATTGAAGGTATAGCCAGAAATGCATTTTCTATCTTCTCCTGTTATTTTAGATCTAAGTTATTTGGCTAAGTTTTCTTGAGCTTCATTATTGGGTACCATTGATTTAGTTCGATAGCATGCTTCTATAAAGTGCGAAAAAGGGACTTTGTTCGTTCCGTCGAACACTGGGACTACTTCGAGTGCGTCTCGAAGTGAGACTTGTTGGCTGATAGGTAAATTATTCATTTTTTGTTCTTATATTTTCTTCAAAGTCTGAATTTGGAAAATTTTTATTTTTATTTTTAAAAAATGAGCGCGCCTACGGCCCGCGGGGGTCTAATATAGTTCGATCGTCGCGCTTCGCGCTCCGTGTTATGCGCTTCGCGCGCTTGTACCCTTCGTGAAGTTTGCGCTTTACAGGACGCTTGAACCTATGTTTTTTTAAAATTTAATTAAATTATATATTTTTTACACATAATTTATATTTTTATATGTTAATTTAATTAAATTAAATTTAAATTAAATTAAATTACAGCTTTGAATGCAAAAGTTAACTAAGTTACTTAAGGTTCTATCGACCTTAAGAAGCACATTCTCATCAGGGCACTCACGCTTCGCGCTCGGCTCTGTTTAACAATATTTTTCACGATTAAAACGGAAACTACTCATCCTATTGAAAAATGGCTGAAGGAGAACTTGTAGATCTTTTTAAGGCCAATAATTATGTTTCTTATCATTTTCTCTGCATCTCGCGTTATTTGACTCAAAATGTGAATTTTCGATTTTTTAAGGAAATTCAAAAAGTTGTTATGCCGATCCTATAGGGAATTTAAAAAGAAACATTTTTCATCTTTAGACTTTTTTTCATATCGTGCGTTGTTTGGCTTCTAATTTAAGTTTTCTTTCATTTTTTTGGATTTTCAAAATGTTATGTCTTTCAATTTTTCTTTTATCCAAAAAATTCATTAAGAAAAATTGTTCGATTTTTTAAGCACTAGGAAGGTACGTCATTAGAATTTTTAGATTAAAAAAAAAGTGGTTTCAAAATTTTTCAAAATGCTCCAACTTTTTTAATTTTTATCAAAAATGGCTAGCCAAAGATCTTGAATTTCATTTTAGGACACAAAAAGAGTATACCAAAGGACAAGCCGATCGGTCAACTCTTTCGAAAGTTATCGTGTTCACAAACTAAAAATCTACAGACAGACACACACACACAGGCACACAGACAAACACACATTTGTAAAAACATTTTTTGCGGGTTCAGGGGGTCCGAAAACGTGGACATTTGACAAAAACTGGGGGGGGGTCAAATTTTACACAAATCAAATCATTTTACCTTCTCTGATTAGAATGTAAAAATTGTTTATTCATGAGAAAAGAGCCTGTTTCATAGAGTTGACACTTTTTTGTGGAATGGCCCATATATTCTTTTGTGGTGGGGGTGGATCAACAAATTAAATGTTTAGAGGAGTACTAGTAGAGAGTTCGTTCAGGTTAACGATTTTACGAGTTAGAACTTCTTTTGTTGTTTTTTTTAAAGTCTTTTTGTTCTTGAATTGTTTTTAATTTTTCTCCGTTTCTTATTCTTTTCCTTCCTTTAGAATTTTTGTTAGGAATTTAATATAAAATTTAGCGAAAAAAGAAATTCATTTACTATTTAGATTTAGGATTTAGTAAAGTAAGGATTTAATCAATCAAGAAAAATAACAACGAACCACGCTAGTAACCAGCTATAAAGCTAGCTATTATAAGTCAAGCTTATAGCAGCACCAAGGAAATTTTCACATTAAATATTTTGACAATCACTCTGAAAAATTAAACAGGATTTTCTATAGACTTTCGGGCTACGTGACAAATGACATATTCTTTGGTGCTTAATACACGAGTTTGCCTACGAAGTTTACAGTTTCTTTTCTATTATTACCATTACATTTTTATTACGTCCTTCCTTACTAGGGTCAAAGCACTCTAATTTTATTACTTTGATCCTTAGGAAGGCCAACCTTATTATCCTAAGCCCAGCATCTGACCGTCGGTCAAATTTACCAGAAGGATTTCGAGGCTGTAAAGCTCGCGTTCCAAAATCCCGTAGAGCTAAGCCGCCCTGCACCAAAACTCAGATTCGTCCTCCAAACCGACGCGAGCGCAAAGGGTGGATGTGCCTTCATCCAACAGTGCCGTTCTCATGCAGGAGGAACCCAACGGGAAGTGGCGTATTATCTCTTTCACGAGCGCGAAATTTTCTGCCACTGAATAGAAATACCACTGCAAGGAGCAAGAGTGCCTTGCAGTTATTTGGGCGATTAAACGTTACCGCCCTTACCTCGAAGACGCACTGTTCACTCTTCGAACGGATAGAAAAACACTCACTTGGCTCGCTTCTTGGAAGGACAGCCGAGATAAACTCCATCGTTGGAATATCTTTCTGCACGAAGTAACCTTTACAATAGAGCACGTTCCCGGCAAGAACAACGAATTGCCTGATGCCCTTTCGCTTTACCCGAATCCCTATGAAGAATCGCCAGGTCTACCGCGTCCAAGCCTGTCACAACACAAGCCAGTGTCGCGAACCGGGTACGCGATGCCATACCGCGACACTTGGCCATACGTACCTCAGTGGAGGTACGACCATCCGAAGCTGACGAACAGTCATTTCGAACAGCTGGATCAAATCCATCTCGATCAGGAGGTCGAGCTGGCACATCCCACGCCAGATGCCGCTGTGCAAGCGCATCTCAGCAATCGTGACGAGAAGTCACCCCACATCTTGGACGCCGCTGTACAAGCGCATCCACCAACAACAGCATACCCTGGTACCTACCCGCGTACCAGCGTCTCCACGAGCACGAACGGTGACGAGAAGTCACATCCAACCCCAGATGCCGCTGCACAAGCGCATCCATCCACCAGCAACGACCCGCGTGGACATTTTCCAACAGCAGAGATACCGGACGAGTGTCTCGACAAAGCCAGGAGGCGTTCTTCTCTACGGAACCGAAATCCGGTTGCATACCGCGACGCTCGGCCCCTACGCATTACAGAAGAGGCGCAATTGATTATATTAGCTTAGCGCTACCGCGAGGCACACTTCGAAAACTTCTAATGTTAATTTAATATTATTAGTCTAAGATAGGTCAGGGGAATTCTCGACAGAAATTTTCCCATGCGTAGGCAAACTCTTTTCGGGAAGGGATGGAATTGTTATAAATCAAGCTTATATAAGCACCAAGGAAATTTTCACGTTAGATATTTTGACCATCACTCTGAAAAATTAGACAGAATTTTCTATAGAATTTCGGTCTATGTGACAAATGACACATTCCTTGGTGCTTAATACACGAGTTTTCCTACGAAGTTTACAGTTTCTTTTCTATTATTACGGTTAAATTTTTATTACGTCCTTCCTTACTAGGGTCAAAGCACTCTAATTTTATTACTTTGATCCTTAGGAAGGCCAACCTTATTATCCTAAGCCCAGCATCTAACCGCCGGTCAAATTTACCGATGCTAATCTCAGACCCAAACACATTTTAATCTTCCTAGTTACAGTTTTCATTTACTCATTCACTCTCACTCTCTCACACACATATACAAACTCTCTCATATTCCTTGAAAGTTGAAAATCTAAGACATTCCACTGCTTCCGTTTATTACTGAAATTCTGATCAAATTTCTGTGATATTCCGATCATTGGACGTTTTATTTTTGTTAACTAAAAAGAGAAAATAATACATATAACTAGGCATTGTCGAGAGTTACCCACAATTTCAGTACTTTTATAATTATTCTACATATATGTTTTGTACTTCTTGTATTTCTATTTTTATATTTTTGTCTCTAAATTTTAAGCTTAATTTGAATTCAGACGCTCGAAGCAAGAAGAGACGGTCAGTTTCCCCACATAGACCAGCATTCCCCTCTCTTACCAATCTGCTGGCGGGGACTCTGCCTACTCTCCTGGTCGAAAGCGTCTCGTAACCGAAGGGCCTGTGAGCCCGGACTCTTCCAGTCAGTCGTTTCTCGGCCTCTCAGTCCAGTCGATGTTCGCATCTCCGAGAGTCAGTCAATTTCCGAATCTTCACCCATTAAACTAGTTTCATCTTTTTCTGGTGTGAATCATTTTTATTTATTATTATTTCTCTTTTGTGTCGATAGTGCGTCGGGCCGTTTTATCTCAAGGTGCATCGAGCCGTGTGGTGTTCCACCATCGGCCGTACTATTTTCGAAATACGTCTAGTCGTGTGGTGTCCCACCATCGACCGTACTAACTCAAATACTCCGAGTCGAGTGGTGCTAACCACCGACCGTACCGTTATTGAACACGTCGAGTCGTGAGGTGTCACACCTTCGACCGTGTTACGCGTCCCGGTTCCCTCCCTATGAACGGTTTAGAGACTAGACGGAAAAGGTGCGGAAAGCCCCGTAGACGACTTGGCAAGAGAGAACGTGCGGGAATTCGTTGCCATCAATCCGCGACTCAGATTGAGATAGGCGGATCCCAATCGTGCCACGAGGTTCCCACTGAACCCGATTTCGTCGCGATATTGCCCTTATCCCCACTCAAGGCTCCGTTAGAGAAATCCCGGACTAATCTGATGGTAGCGGTCTTATATTTCAGCCCGAACCGTCCGTTACCTGCTCCCGTGGAGCTATTCGACGGGGACACCCTCTTCATCCCCACGAATAGTTCTCCCGAGGTTTTCTCCCCACAAAAACCAAGCTTCGCTGCGTCCGCGAAACACAGCCTATATTTCTAATCCCTTATAGAAATTAGGGAACATAACATAGTACACCAGTTCTTGGGAAGGAAGGACCGGAGCCACAAGGCTATCCAACCTCTCGCATAAGTTGCTAAAGTTCAGAATTGAGAGAAAAATTTTCTAAGTTTTTTTGAATTATTTTTTTTTAAATAAAATTTTTTAAGTTTTTTTTTTGAAATAATAGAAATATTATTTATTTAAATGTGATTAAGTTTATATTGTTCGTATGATGTTTAAAATTTTACAAGTTTTATTCCTATAAGGGACTTATGTTTTATTTGGGTTGAGATTTTATGAAAAATTTTCTAAGTCGGAGTTGGATGGTTTATTTCGTTTGACATTTTATGAAAAAGTCTCCAAGTCGGAATAGGACAGTTTATTTCACTTTGATTTCCTGAGAAATTTTCTAAGTTTTTATTCGTAAAAATAGGACTTAGCTTATTTCGCTTGATTTTCTGAAAATTTTGTAAGGTTTTATTCGTAAAAATTCGACTTCATTTATTTCTCTTTCATTTCCTAAAATTTTTTAAGTTTTTATTCGTCAAAATAGGACTTAGTTTGTTTCGCTTTGTTTTCCTGAAAAATTTTCTAAGTTTTTATTTGTAAAAATTGGACTCCATTTATTTCTCTTTCATTTCCTGAAATTTTTTAAGTTTTTATTCGTCAAAAGGGAACTTAGTTTGTAACGGTATGGCATGCCGTTACAATAACTTGCCTGCACATAGGCAACCCATCTTACAATTACCGACATACTACAGAGCAATGTGAACGCCTAGGCGTAGGCATCCAAACCTACGCAATTATCGGCACACGGCAGGGAGACTGAAGGACCGAATATAGATCCAAATATAATTCAGCCAAAATGACGTTAGGTACGCATTACAGGCAATCTCGCTAGCGACTTGCTCGCCAGCCAAGCTAAAAGGCGACCGATCGCCCACAGCCAAGACAGAGTCAGTTCAGCGTCCAGCGACGAATCAAGGTAAGTATGCCAAGAGGCCCTGTACGCTGCTCCAAGCTGGGGTTCTCTCAAGTTTAAATTTATTTTTTTCTTCTTCTTTTCCTTTTGTAAATTAACCCCTCCTTGGTGGAGGGGTAGTTTTTGGAAGCCAGTGTACGCAGTTCCAAGC